>JAGFZM010004712.1:0-22232 GCA_017657215.1 Limnothrissa miodon | reverse complement strand
ACCCTAGTAACCCTAACCCTTTGGTCCATGCATACAGTAGTATAGTAGTCCTGTACAGCATACAGTAGTATAGTAGTCCTTTGGAGAAGGAACAGTGTCAGTGTTGTCCATGCATAGTCCTTTGGAGAAGGAACAGCTTGATGTGTTGGTAGCCCAAATTCCAGCCTGATACACTGCCCGTTTGACATGCTGCAGTAGTGCATCCTGAGTGGGTGGCAGCCTCTCCATTGTCCTATTCTCTTGGCAGAAAAGTTCTTTTCTCTTTTGGTTGATTGAGCTCACAGGACTAGATCTGTCATACATGACAACGGTCAGTCTCTCTAGCTTTTGAAACTGTGGAGAGTCAACATCTAATTGCTGGAAGGGATTCTTGACAAGATCAACAAATGCTTCAGTAACATCAGCATAGGCTTGCCATGCTGACCTTTTGCCCTTACCATTGAAGGCAGATGTTGTATCGCAACCGGAATATGAATGAAACATAAGTAGAGCTCGAGATTTCTCCTCTCCTAAAGTTTCACATATGCTGTTGATATGGTAAAATCTGTACTTCTTACCCATGCCAAAAGCCACCCTGATGTCTGTCAAAGGCAGAATCAGACCTAAATCATGGAATAAGCCTGTAAGCCTGGAACATTTACTTTATGTTGTTATGTTATGTCTTGTCTTATATATACTGCGTGTTACCTAAGTATAATGCCTTAAGCCTACTTGCACTTTTTTTTACTTAACATTACCTATTGTTTAAAATGGTCTTTTGTTGTGCATCTGCACTTTATTGTTGTCAACGTCTACGCATGGGACAATTGTGAAATGTAATTTTGATTCCTTTGTATGTCAAGTACATGTGAAGAAATTGACAAATAAAACTGACTTGACTTGACTTGACTAAGGATCACAATAACATCAGTATCGAGAGTACGCACATGGAAAGACTTTGCTCCTTGCTCCAGGGCATGCTGTACATGAACCACAATCCTGGTGTCAGCCTCTTCATGATTGCAACAATTCATGGTGCTGCTGGAACCAAAGGAGGATACTGATGTCCTGATGTTATAAACACATCTTCATTTGGAGGCCAGTTGAACTCTTCAGGCTTAGATGTCAGAGAGGCAAAAAGCTCCTCCTTATTCATTGGGTCCCGTAAGAAATCCATCCAATTGCCCGGCAGTTTTGTTTGGCCTGAGACTTTTATGCGAACACCTTGTCCTCTTTTTTCACGAGTGGACTCCTTCAGACTGCCTGGAATGTATGTGTCCCAAACAACATCCAACCCTATTCTGTAGCTGCCTCATCAAGTAGGGTATGAAAACATTTGCATACTGATCAAATGTGCTCACTGTAAGAGTGGGCAGGCAGTGGACAACGACTGCTCCATCCAGGATTTTGCAGTCAAAACTTGTGGGTGGCTGTGACTGTCCAAGCTGCTCAAGGCATTCTAACAGGTCAGATTTTGAGCCTGGCAGGTAAAGCTTTCCAAAGTCTGACAGAGAAGGAGGAAAGGATTGTACTTCATGTGCAAAGAATTCATTTCACGCTTGGACCAAATTAAGTGTGGCGAAGCAGCTTTCAGCTACTATGCATCTCAGATTTGGAACCAACTTCCTGAAGATATAAAAAATGCCCCTACTGTTACCAGCGTCAAAACCAAACTTAAGACCAAACTTTTCTCTGATGCTTTCTCTGAATGATTAATTTATTTTGTGAATTTTCGGGAAATCCTTATTCTAAAATCATTTCAATTTTCTGTCCTTTATCAACTTATTATTCTTTTAACTTTTTACTCTTTCCTTTAATCTTATTTGTTTGTTTTCTTACTTTATTTTATCCACTATGTTTTTATTTTCTGTCTTTGTAAAGCACATTGAACTGCCTACTTTGTGTATGAAATGCGCTATATAAATAAACTTGCCTTGCCTTGCCTTCAATCACTCTCACGGCTTTGCATTGCAACATATAGCTGACCAAAGAGTGCTGCGTTGTTTTGAAGCATTTTTATCTTCTTCCCATGTTTAGGTGTTGTTTTTTGTCGAGGCTGCCTGAAGAGTGCAAATTAGTTTCTCTAGATAGGATCGTAGATGGATTTACTGCGTTCATCAAGTACCTTCTTAACAAAGTCTTTGTACTGTTTCTTGCCTGTATCTTCCAAAATGAGCAATGTATTAAGATTATCAGATCCCAAAACATGAAGGTAAGACTCCTCTTGATCATTTCATTTCTCCAGGTGTCGAAGCTTTTTCCATGTTTTTTGTCTTCACTATGCCAAAAAGCTTCCTGTTGTAAATTGTGAAGCGTAAGGACAGTGACTTGATGATGTGATGGTTCGAGTCAGGTGTGTTGCTTTCAGGAATGAGTCTGCCACTCCAGATGATGCTACCTCTGCTTCTGTGAGTGCTGTTGTCCAACCAGAGGATTCTAAGAGGTCACCAAGGGTATTCCAGAGTGCCATTTCTGTGTGTAAACCACCTTACATAACCATCATGGACTTTTTCACCATGTGTGTCAGGCCATTTCCATTGTACCAACTTTGCCAGAGCAAAAAGAGGCTGGTCAAATGTAGTGACGGGGATTTGTCCTGGGTTCAAAAATGTAATTGCTTGTCTCAGAACATCCATACCATGCTTAATCATGGCTGGTGTGGCAGATTTCTCATAAAAAAGGGGAAGGAGTGCACATCTTGCTGGGGGGTCATCCATCAAAGGCTGCACAGAAGCATAATATGCAGACCATGCAATTGCATCTTCACTGGTCAGTTCTGCCTTCTCCAGAAGACGTAGTGCATACTTCACCCAATTGTCTTCCTCCACCATCCAAAAATCCCTTAGCTGGACGTACATTACACTCTGGCACAGACACAGAGGTGTTTTTGTTTGAGGAGGAATTTGTCACCACCAGTTTAAGGTTGTAGTAAGGACGGTTGAACATAGACACAGTCAAAGTAGTAGAAGTCAAGAGTTAAGTCTGTTTATTGTCAATTTCACACACACTCACACACCAGTGGAAGAGGCTATCATACAAGGCACTAGCCAGGAGCAATTTGGGGTTCAGTGTCTTGTGTCAGTGTCTTGCTTGAGGACACTTTGATGGGGCCAGATAGGGATCTTCTTGTTACAGACCAGTTCCTCTATCACTGCGCCACCACCGCCCCTGGACTGATTTTTGTGAAATACATGCAGGTAGGGTTGTAGGCGGACCAAGGCCACCCTGAAGGACATCCTTGACTCTGCGTTGCAGGGTGGTACTTGGTCGACTGGGAGGGTTATGGTCCACAGCCTATTAATGACTTACACCTGTTCCCTATTGCCCCAATTACCATCCTTATCCCTACTGCCCCATTGCTATCCCCCAATTACCTCTCCCCAGCCAGACTGGACTTGCCTTGACTTGGACTACACGGACTTGTCTGTTTTGTGTGTGTTTCTACGACCCTTCCGGTGAATCTCTTCAGTTAGGCTTGTGAATTCTTGCGTTTGGACTTTTCCTGTACTCTGACTCTCCAGTTTATATTGAATCTTCTGAGCTTTTGAGTAATTTGTCTTTTTGTCTCTGCCAAGACTCTCTGCAACCCCTGCATTCCTTAAGATTTTCTTATAAGCGTTTTACCTTGCTGGCTAGGAATTATTCACGCATTGTTCAAAGGCTATTTTATGGCCGCTTGGTGCTTTGGGATATGGAAGAGTGCACGCACACGCTGCTGCTTTCATCAGCAGGAGCAAGCAGCAGCGCATGTCAGTACCTGATCCGTACCGGCTGCCCGGTTCCGCGCATGTGCGCTACAAAAGCGACCATGTTGCTGCCCGATCAGTACTAACTGAAATGCCTTACGGCAGACAATATTCTGGATCTTGATTTTTTATTACAACATTCCGGATCAAGCCACAAAAAAGCTCCTTAGTGAAATGTACATAGTGTGTAGGCATACATTGTATATCGCGGTTCTGCCCAAGGTTTCTGGTGTGCAGATATGTGCAAATGAGAAGAGAAGAGCCACTTTACTGCCAGTTTACCCTCTTATAAAAAGTTCTCTGGAGGTACATAATTTTGTAGTATGAATGGTAATTAACCTGTTAGGCTAAAGGCTTTGATCTTAGTAGCTGAACCATAGACTCTATATAAAAACACACAGATCCCTGTGCCGTAAACAGACTGTATTTGGCCGTAAAGTGGTGTATGACAACAGGCACCAATCGGACAGCAATATGGAGGCTTTCGTACTGTGCATGCATGCACATGCGTGGAATCAATCGGGCATCCGGCACGGATCGGGTACTGATAGCGCATATGGAGTCCTTGAAATATAAAATTTAAATGTATATCACCTACATCACACCATGGTTATTTTATTAAAATATATACTATTTGCAAAACTTAGTTGATTGCAGTAATCACTGACAATTAATAACAAGTAACTGACGGGCTATTTGACCAGTAGTGGCGGACACATATAAATACACTTTAGGTTGTCAAGAAACGGGAAACTACATATTAGGCTACACCACCAGAACATCATTTAAGTTCATATTTTGGTTATATATACTGTAAATCTCCTGTGCCTTCACCTTGCACACATTTTCATGTCATGGACATCTGTAGCAATTCCTTTATATCATTAATGTAAGTGTAGATAACATAAATCACTAAAATGAACAACTGTTATGGTCCCAAAACATGAAATTTGCCCCCTATGCTTTACAATGTCTCTGTCTCTCTATCTGTTTATTGTCTCCTTCGTACCTAGATTAGTCAGAAAGAAAAGTACAATGAAAACCACCTATGGCTTGTCTATGTAATGATGTGGGAATATATTTTGGAACAATTCAATTGCTCAGCTAAAGCCATACAAATTGCAGTCTATCATAGTTACTGATGATTGTACTTTAATCTGCATGACCCCTAGCAGTTGGGCTAGCCCCTTGAGCTGTGGATTTGCTCAAGATTTCTTCCAATACTAATACAGGAAAATGCAGGGGAGCTTTTCCTTGTCCCTGTTGCTTATTTGTGCCCCTTGCTGTAAAGCACCATGAGACAATACTATTGTAGAATATGTAGTGTAATTACAAATTTAATTGAATTGAAGAAGCAAATGAGGAATGATAAAAAGGAGATTGACCCCAGATCACTCCCTCTGCTTCTTTGTCTCCAGACATGGGGCCTATTGGCCCCGGGTTTGGTGTCAGTGCTCCGGGGTGCAGCCTCAGCAATTGTATTGCTGGTGTCCACAGCAATTTACATTGGTGGCTGAAGTTTGCTGATTTATTGTAAACATTGTTCCCAAATGTGATCTGCATTGATCACAAATGAGTGCCCATTTGATCCCACCTGGATATATGTGAGTGTCTGTCTGCTCTCTCTGTTCCTTTAATGGTCAATTTCTAATTTTGCACAGAAATGTTAATTTCATGAAAATATCTCAAGATAATGAGAAACTGATATTTTCTGTTTTAGACTAGTGATGAGCTATTTAAATTAGCATCAAGCCCTTAGTTTGTGCGAGCCCTTACCTTTTAACACAACACACACAGCCCTTAGTTTGTGCAAGCCCTTACCTTTTAACACAACACACACAGCCCTTAGTTTGTGCGAGCCCTTACCTTTTAACACAACACACACAGGTGTAATCATTCCCTCATTCTCTTGACTTACTCATGTCTTGCATTCTGAATGTTTTGCATGTCTAGCATTCATAATCTTTCATTCTGAATGTACACTGAGACCTAAATCCTGCACACAGTTTTGAAGTATTGATTTGCGCCCTGTCAGCGCACAAGCAATGTGACTGATATGACTGATGTGACTGTGCTCTATCTGAGATTATGAAATGCTGACAGCAGGGCAGGATGACACCAGAGTTGAGGACACATTTGCACACCCATGTGGTTTTTCATTTAGAAGAATTTGGGCCTCACAGAGTTGTACCAAACCAGAGAGAGATTTTTAGATGATTCATTTTGGTTTGGGGACGTATTGTACCACTGCTAATACAGCAGGAAGGCAATTGGTATGTTTCATCTTACACCACCGTTGATTTATTAGTTCAGTCATAGGCTAACAACACAGTAAAGTGTCAGTTATGCAGGTCACAACGACAGTCAGCCTTGACATAACCTACTAGACAAGAACGGATTAAGGTCTGTCCAATTATGCAGTGGCATTGCTTTGTGAACTATACTCTATCAATAACAAATTCTTTAATGCCAAACTATTTCTTCAAAGAAAGATGTTGGTTCCCAGGCATTGGCTACGGATTACACATTAGTTTCCCTGTCACGGAGGTATCCTCCAATTACAGTTTTTCAGTTTGTCTTTTTTTGCATCCTTTTCAGAGCACCACACTAATCCTGGGTACTGTTAGATATCTGGAGTTGTATTTAGGTGCATTTTCACCTAAGCTTGTAAAGTGTACACAGCCAGTACAGTTTATTAGATTTTCATTAACAGTTGCTCAATCTTAATGCACTGCAAATTTACCAAATGAGTGAATGTATTAAAGAGAGAGAAAAGGTGTGTGTGGGAGTCTACTGATAAAATATAATGTTTAAAATTAATTATTAAAGACATGCATTTACAGTTGTTTGCTCTGCATAATAAATGTCTAAATGACTGAATATACAGCACTGGTGGAGGAAGAATGAGAGAGATGTGCAGGAGTCTACAGATGAATTTAACTTAAAAAATAAATAATTGAAGGGCATGCATACACTGGATGAAACTATTTTTTAAATGGTACACTTGTTGGTAAATAAAACTTAATTGTTTACTGTATGAGAGCATATTTCTGGGACCATTTCCATCAAAAGGAAGACCAACACACCAGCATATTCCCAAAACAGTTTTGATAAAGCATAGGCACACCTGGACTGTCAAACACAGGTATATTTGTCATTAATTGAAGAAAACTTGAAAGGGTACTATGGGTTCTCCTAACGTGAGGACTTTCATGCAACAGAAAAATAAGATACTCAAGGTAGGAGAATCAGAAGTCTTGGTTCAAATATGGAAGCAATGTGAAGAAGTACACAAAGAAATAACTGTACAGAACAGTACAGCACAGAACACAAGATGCAGAAGCGACAGTGATGTCAGGGTCTAAACAAAGGTATGACGAGGACAACTACTGCTCTGCGGCTGCAAGAATCTGTTTGAAAGAGAATGTAGATGAAAGCCATGATATTTTCTTTCCCTTTGAGTTGAGTTGAGTAAGCCCTTGGTGGCAACTCTCAGTGTGAGGTGTTTTTGAATGGGAAAAACCTAGTGTGGAAAAGTGAAACTACAGTTTCACTGGAGATGTGAAGTACATTCCCCTCTGTGTGGTTTTATGCCTGAATCCAGCTATAGTGATGAAATAATGTCTACACCGACAGAGATAGTGTTAGAGTTGCTTATAGTTAGTAAATGAAATAAAAATATGGATGCCCAACAGTACTTTAAATGTTATTGGTAATACTGTAATGCCTGGATCAGAAACAAAATATACAAACAAAATGAGTGAGGAAATTACACACAAATGCACAAGCATTCTCACTGGCATATGGTTACTTTAAGCTCTCTGAATGATATGCACAAATATCCAGAACAAACAATGCAATGCAATGTGTATCTGGTGCAAATATTTGTGAAATATTTTTAAGGTTCACATTCTTCCACAAGCTAAATAATTCAACTGGACCAGAACATAGATTTACTGATACTGTTCCATGCTGAACTGCTGTCTGGATATGACCATAAAATACAGAATATGGAAGAATAAATAACTAAAAATGAGAAAGGGATATGTACAAAAACATACAAGAAAACACAATCTTCTGCCTTCTCTTTTCCTGTGGAAAGAATATAAGCATCTTGACAGAATGGCATCGTGTCCACCTTGGTCCATTCTTGTCCATACCATTTGTGTGGCATGTTTGAGAGAGTCCAGACTGGAGCTACATTAATACTGCTGTGGAGAGCTGCTTTTGAAGGTCTTTGTATAGAATTCAGGACATTTCCTATTTTTCTCTCATTGTGTCTCTTGTTTTTTTTCATTATTGGTTGCATACTCAGTGACAGTGGAGATAACATTCAATATGTTTCGTGCATTTAAAAACAGAATCAGGTCTTAACTAAAACCACATGCACAATTCCCAAGGAAGAGATGACTTCTTGCTCTTCAAAAATTGCAAATATATGTGGGTTGTCATGGCAATGAGTGCAGACCGCTGAGGAGGTGTGGAGCACATGGCTGGACTTTAAGCTCTGGCCTCAGTAAAGAGAAACCTACAGGTGACATGCGGAGGATAAATGGATTGGCAGGTGAGTGTTTTTTGTCCCATTTTGTATATGCATGTCTTAAAAGAATTCCGCTTCCGCTTCTGCTGC
Source organism: Limnothrissa miodon (assembly GCA_017657215.1). Lineage (NCBI taxonomy): Eukaryota > Metazoa > Chordata > Actinopteri > Clupeiformes > Clupeidae > Limnothrissa > Limnothrissa miodon. The sequence continues at coordinate 13,877 of JAGFZM010004712.1, read as the reverse complement.
TGTCTTCCAACTGAACAGGAACACTATTTGAAATGATGAGATGAAAATCTTCATGCATGTTTTGTTTTGGTGGTTGTGGCTCAGAACTGGGAGGCGCTGCTGGGGTCACATTGAAGTAGCCTCACGATAGAGGGGTCACTTTTGGCTCCCTTAATAAACTCCTCCAGTGAGAGCTTACCTGAAACAATTAGATAGATAGATAGATAGATAGATAGATAGATAGATAGATACACAGAGGATACCAGACACATTACACATTAAACTTGAAATGATGACAGTATATAGTCATTATGCAATTATACTACACTACTGTACTCAGCAGGTCAATTATGCCTGCATGTACTGTATAACAAATAATATAATTCTTCCCTTGCATCATGTTTGTGCTATGGCACATACTACTGAAAACAATCATATCATGTGCTGATTAATGGATCTACAAAATAAGGAAAGTCAGGAAATATAGGAAAATCTATTTTCAAATGGTGTATGTGACCCACATTGTTATACATCCAATCATAAAAAGACAAAAAAAAATTATTCTGGTGTTACACTGAGGGACATGTTGATTCTAGTAGATTGGCTCACTACCCTATTCTTGGCCTGTTAGCACAACAGCATATTCATATTCTATCACATTGCTCTAATTCCTATTCAATATACCTTTTGAATTCACTCTAAGCCCTTTGTTTGCTGAAGTGGAGATCTTGCTGACAAAAAAAATCTAATACAAATTTCTTTTTGAATATCACTTTCTCCTTCTTTCTCTGCTTACTTACTGTACATATTAGCTAGCCTTTTTGTTAGCTTACCATCATTGTTTAGGTCCATCTGCCTGAAAATCTTGTCTGTCCTCTTCTCTGGTGTGGACTCATCCTCCGGCATCTTCATCACTGAGGACACCATTTTATAGATGGCCTAAGGATAGGAGAAAAAAAAAAACTATATGACAACTGAAGTATATGTGGCATTCCAATTTGACAGGGTATCACAAGGTAAATAGGCAATCTTATTTGTAGCTGATTTGAAGCCACTGTTGAAAGGGTCCTTAAATTAAAAGGCCTAGTAATTGTGCAGAGCAAGAACCTAAAGCCCTAAACATTTAGCTAAGCTCAGAAGATGAAGCAGGAAATGCTTCAGACAATTTAAACATCCAAGCCTTATTTGTTTTGAGGTCTGGGAAACATTGAGGACAAAAATCTATTTCCACAATAATGACCACAATGAGGACCTATTATGAGGATACTAATTTTGTATAAAAATGTATCTGTGGATCTGTATTGCTGTGGACACCAGCAATACAGTTGCTGAGGCTGCACCCCGGAGCACTGACACCAAACCCGGGGCCAATAGGCCCCATGTCTGTATAAAAATGTATCTATTTTTTTCTATAATCTATTTTTCTACTCCAGGGCTATTCAATTAAGATTTCATTTGGGCCACATTTCAGAACCAAGATCTTTTGGGCCGCACAGCAGTCATTAACAATTATGATATTTTTCACAAACTAAAATATATATATATATATTAACCTTACAAGTGACGACATTGGATAAAAAAGAGAAAGATTGAGAATGCATGCAATTTATATTAGCCTCTACATCTCTAAAATGAGGTGGGGTGGAGGAGGAGGCATTAACTAGCTTGGTCTGTTTCTGATATCCTGGGTGCATTGAGAAATAGGCTAATCTGCCACTCTGATAATGTAATAACAATCCACAGTTCGACAAAGACAAGCTTGTTATTTTTCTGTGACTAAACAAACGGTTTCTGATAGATCAAAATTAACATAAACATATAGAGCAGGTTAAAATAGCGGTTAATGTTTAAATCAGTAAATCAGTCAATTATGAGCTTTAATTCATAAATCAAACCAGAACTGGTCTATTTCCTAAAAACTTCGTCTAGCAGTAGGCCTAGCACTGTTTTCATTTAGACTGACGTCACGCTCTGCTGCTCTCTCCCCTCAGCCGGAGTGGCCGGTGTATGTTCTGAACACGCTCTAAACACTTCGAAAGTGTGACACCCTGAATAAACGAACGACAATAGGGCTCGGGCACACGCCTTGGGTTCTAGGAATATTACCACCATGTTCGTAGCACACCGAACGTAATATCCATTCATTCATATGCAGAAGACAAGAAGCAGAATATAGTATTAGCGATTCTTTTCCTCTTGCGATCGTAAGTTGCGCTTTTACACCCCACTACATATGACCAAGAAAGCAAAAACTAAGTAACAGGAACACACTAATAGGCGGGAGTAAATCCATAGTAATCCATAGTAAACTAAGGAGTGAGGCTGCCAATATGGCGGTGTCCGCAAAGTTTTCACGTCATGATCCCAAGCCCTATTCTATCCACACTCAGAAAAGTTTTAGAGGACCAGAGTGTACTTGGAGAGCTCGGAGTGTCAGTTTACGAACGCACCCTCTGTAAAAGACCCAAGTTACATTCTGGAGGATGGTGAATGGTGTTTAACTTTTACTGCTGGAGTGTCGTCCGGGCCGCATGTGAGCCATGTCTGGGCCGCATGTGGCCCGTGGGCCGCCAATTGAATTAGCCTGTTCTAGTCCATCATTGAAGTGTTATAGTGTAGTATTATTGTACTAGTATTATTTTATATGACAAAAAAGTGCACCACAAAACCATTTCAAGAGTAGGTACGAAATCAAGGAAAAGTTGGGACATTCTGTAAAATAGAAAAATATGTAATGCATTAATGTTTAGAGCAACATATTTGCTGCACAAGCATGTTCTTTATGCTTGATCTTAAGAGTATTCATACAGGTTTTTAGCCCCTTAGGATGTTCTTGTGAGCTGTTTGTTGTGTTTGTTGTGTTGCTGTTCTTGTGGATGTTCTTGTGAGCTGCCTTTATATTGCTAAAAAATGATTTGTGATCTTGTGATCGAAATGTTGATTGACTTGAACAATATACAACAATATAAATAAATAGAAATAAAACAACAAACTCTCTACTCATTTAGGCTACAATTCATTCATTAGCTTACCTCACTCTGTGAACATCATAAAACAATCATAGCCATATTCCTGCCCAAACTTCTACATTGTCCATTTTAGTGCCCTTTTTTTGTCTTTGTGTAGAAACTTGACTTTATACACATTCATTCTATTTTCATGAAATATGATGGTGACAAAACTCTCTATTAACCATGAAAACTCTTTTTTTTTACTGCTGGAAGTATCCCAGTTGTTCTGCCAAAATACAATTCTGCAAATTTTATTGGTTGATTAGTGTGCACAACTTCATAAAAAGATGACTTGTGAATTGATGAAAGATGATTAGTGAAAACTATTATTACTAATGCAATCCAATTAGTTTCATGACTGGATGTTCTTTCTTTCTTTATTTATTTATTTATAAGAGAAATGCCTCTTGAGATGCTGCATTTCATTTTCAAGAGGGTCTCTAATGGAAATAATGGACAATACAGCCATGGACAGGACACTTGACAATACATCACAAAACAGTTTACAACAAACACATTCTCTCAAACATTCAGCGCCCCCTCCCTCACCCTTCACCCCTCATGTTGTTGCCATAGGCCATAAAATAGTTGACACGTATATCAATAGTTACACATTACAAACACAATGTAAACACAGACAAACCTCAACTACAAACAATGTAAACACAGACAAACCTCAACTACCACCACACTTAAGACAATGTATGACATCAGTCCCCTTGTTTAAATGCAAAAAAAAGGTTAATAATCTCACCCAGGCATGGATTCTAATCTAGTCATCCATAAGAGGTGGGTTATACTGTAAAAGTCTGCAACTCAGAAAACAGTTGATAAAAAACTTGTGCATCTCCATCTTTTACTTTGTTTATCTCTCTTGTTCTTCCACCCCTCACACCTTACATGACTGCCCTGCTTTCACATGACGGGGTGCCAGCACTCAGTATCCTCGATGAGACACCGCAGATAATCCAGTCATTGTACATAGTCAGGATAAACCCCTGTTAAATTTAACTCACTAATCCGAGAACCAAAAGGCCTGGGGCCCGAGAGAGCACAATCCTTCTATTCTTTGCTTGTTTCACTCACTCTATTTTCACTTTCTGCCTGTCTCAAATCACCTCTGCAATAGTCTAGTCTGTGTCTAACTATGGCGTCTAGTTGATCCTTTTCACCATCTCGTCCACCACCTTCCTGATCATACACTCCAATAAAAAACATGCTTGTGGAGCCTGTAAAAACACCTGGCTCCTGCTCCTGGGCTTTTCTTGCCCATGGCTGGAAAGGCAGAATATGCTCCAGTGGGTCAGGTCACATTTTTACCTCTAGGAGTTAGTTGGCTTTAACAAATTGAGATCAATTACAAATCCTTTGGCTGTCAATTAAGTCAATTAAGGTTCTCTACTAAGCATTAGTGGCAGGAACAAAGGTAAAGAAATGTTGAGCTAGTGGCAGTAGTAATATAGTAATCGGACTATAATTAGAGATAAACCTACATTTACTTCAACCAAGACTGCTAGCACTAGAGGATTAGAAGTACAGTCAGTGTCACATGAAATGGCCCGGCTGCACGCACGAACCTCACGTGCGTCATGAGTGTGTCACGCACTATTTAATTTTTGTTTTCTGAAGAAGCTGCAGTGTACCCAAACAACCACCAGGTGGCACTTGGGAGCCCCCGCGGTCGCGGGCGCGAGTGTACTGACAGCATACAGCTGTCAGGAAATAAAGTTGAGCTGAAATAGGCTAGTTATACTGAATAGCCTACTGTTATTTTGTTACTGTAAATAGTCTGTTATTTGAGTGTTGTTTTTGTGTTTGTGTTAACCAACCCTAGGCTAAATATAGTAATTAATAATTCAATTCAATAAAAATAGCCTAATTAATACAGTGAACTGCTGACTCATAGGCTACAGGCACTTGAAATCAAATGAAACAAGTTTACTCAGCAACCAATGATCATTGAACGAACGTGTTATGCAAGTGCAATTTATGATCTTGTCCATGTACTTTTTCGTTCATTCATTATTGGATTGTGGATGTTACATGGGAAACGAAAAAAGGCAATATGAATTTGTACAGGTAGCAAGTGTATTATTTCCAAGACAGAAACTAAAGCAATGGTTGCGTGTCTTTACTTAAATATAAAAAACTGGCGTTCTGAATTATGACTTGTGACCCTTTTGGAAGTAGGCTAACGTTAACAACTCTTTTGGGTGAATTGGGCATTGCATGGGTTTGTTTTGATACGTTCACCCGCATCACATCGCTTGTTTAAGCATATTCAGACATAATGTCGCGAAGGCATGCAGCGCATGCAGATATTTCACAGCATCTAAGGAGCAGCATTGACTAAAAGGGGTCTTTGTCACACATTGTCAGTATAACGCATGAAACCAACTAGAAATATGAAGATATAATCATGCGGAGTCCGGTAGTAACGGGAGTCTGGTAATGATTCCACTGTGCTCATTTAGAACGTGCTCATTTAGAACTTAGAATAAAAAAAATAAAAAAAATGCCTGTGGAGGACATTATGCGTGTTCTAAGATTTCGTGATTTTCACAAGTGCACAGTTGGAAATCGCTGTTTCTTCAGCAGTTAGGGTTTAAGAAACTTGTTCAAATTAAGAGCGTCCACGTTTGGCTTCAAAATTCGGTAGGCTACTCCAAAGATCTTTTCATCAACAGTCTCTGGCTACTCTTCAGAAACGGCGATTTCTGAACAATAGCCTATCAACACAAACCCATGCAGGGCAATGCCCTGTCCACCCAAAAGAGTTAGGCTCCTAACTTCCAGGCAGGTCACAAGTCCAAAATAGACAATCAGCCTGACTCAGAACGGCAGTCTTTTTAGTATTTTATGTTCAGTATTTAACAGTATTATGTAATTCATAGCACCTGTAAAAATTCATATACAAGTCTTTTTCATTTTCCATCTTCATCATTTCTTATTAATTTAAAACTATTAATAAAATGAAAGCCTAACTTTTTTCGACCTGGGGTGGGGGGGGGGGGGGGCAATGGCTGTTAGGTGGGGCACCCAAATGCCCCACCTTGCCGCCGACTCTGTGGCAAAGGACGCGCCTCACAATAAATGAACTAGGCTACACACGTGTTCACCTGGCTATGGACTACAGTATGGCTCCAGAACGGGGTTCTGTTATTGCAATACTTACTTGATTTATTCAAGTCAGTTTTATTTGTCAATTTCTTCACATGTACTTGACATACAAAGGAATCAAAATTACGTTTCACACTTGTCCCATGCGTAGACGTTGACAACAATAAAGTGCAGATGCACAACAAAAAAACAATTTAAACAATAAGGTACTGTTAAGTAAGGTTAAGGTACTGTTAAGGTGAAGGTACTGTTAAGGTTCTGTTATTGCGATGTGTAATTTTGAGTTTCAATTCAATAAAAGTCTTCACACGGACATGCATTTTGTGCTGCTGGCGAATGAGGGATTTAGGGTAGGCTCACTCTGCAGTTTTTGTTAACAATTAGTCGCCCATCCTCCCACCAGATCGTTTGCACGTATAGCCTCCCCCCTCCCCCCGATCTTTATACACAATGCAAGTGTGATTATGGGTGCTGAGAGCCTGGTGGCGCATAACGTCCCTTCTGTGGGGGAGAGCCGGGAAGATTGAACCGGGGGACGAATTAACCATTGAGATTTTCTCGTAAACCATTCACAATTCTAACATGAAATTTTGTCATCCCAGCGTGATACATCTAATGATAGGGAAACGTATAGGGCCGTAGTGCCATTGTGAACAACGCCATCATGACATTCACGGTATAAATTGTGACAGTTTTCATTGCTTCCCTGATGCGATTGGTTGGGACAGTGGCTGCATATGATAGGGCACTGTCGTGTCTCGTGGGTAATGTAGTCTTTTATCGGTCTTGTGATATTGTCTATTCTCGGGCCACTGTCGCTGTGTCGGACCAGTTTCAGCAAAGTTGGCCAACTGGAATGCAGAATTAAATGGTGCAACCCAAAAGACTAAAATACTGAAGTAAGGAACTGCGTTCTGCAGTGCTCCGGCCCACTTCAAGCACTGCCGGGACGCAGAAAAATAATTTCCATCCCTCCTCATCGGTCGCCATCCATTAGTGTACAGTTTGAAACCTGTTTGTGCCCTTTACTCGATTTTGTTCCAGTATTTCAATATGATCACGTATAGACATTTTCCTCAGTATAAAGCATGAAAGCAACTTAAAATATGAAGATGTAGCCTAATCAAAGGACAACGGCAGCCAAGCTCGTTTAAAGGGAGTCCGGTAATAATTCTGCGGTCAGCTCAACGTGAATTTGCCTGCAACACAGATTGTTTAATAACTACTTAAATATTATGAGAACTGCAGCATTGACTAAAAGGGGTCTTTGTCACATATTGTCAGTATAAAGCATGAAACCAACTAGAAATATGAAAATATAATCGGGAGTCCGGTAGTGACGTGAGTCCGGTAATGATTCCATTGTTCATTCGCTGTGAACATATAGCCTAGTAGGCCTACTGTGCCTTTTGTCTCAGTAAATTAAAATATCCACGTTTGTGAGAATAGCTACAATTTGATGGGAGGGCAAAAAGCTGGCAAATGTTGCAATGTGCAGTTGTTGCGAACAAAATGAGACAGGGTGCCCTGTGAGTTGCCCGCCGTGGCTTCCAGTCACTCGGTATACAATTCTGCTACAACGCGCCTCTCAACAAATGAACTACGCGCTCATTTAGAACTTAGAATAAAAAAATGCCTGTCTTACAATAAAAATAAAAAATGCCGCTGGCCCGGAGCAGCATTACTGAACGCAATATGAGCAGAGGGCAAACCGCATTCGGCACATTTAGGTCTATATTGCATATTGCGAAAATAGAACACCAATTAAAATTTTATTATTATATTATATTTATTTATATTATTATATAACGTTTTTCATGTGTGTTTGTGGGCAAGGAACAGTCGTGTTTTCTGTGTCTCTCTTTGGAAATGATGTCTCGGTAAGCTATTTTGTGTTATAATTCCTAATAAAGCTGGGGATTTGCTACTTGGCGCAGGCTGATTGTGAAGCCATAGGGTCCAAAATTGTAAAGTAATTCTAGCATAAAAATTTAACCATATCAGACCAAACTGCATATTGCAAAAATAGAACACTGAAGTAAACTAACGTCTCTTGCTCCGCTTGACTCTCCGAATGTTGTGCAATCAATAGAGAGGTCTTGTGCTGCCTCCTAGAGGCGGTAGCTGCACTTACACATCTCGTAATGCCGTGACTCATGTTTTAAGTGAGTCTCGCGGCCACTCTCAATTGGTAATGACTGTAGTCCAGAGACGTCCTAACTCACTACAACCAAATCATAAATTAAACGCACATGCTGTGCCACACATTTAAATGAGCAAGAATTGCAGTAACGGCACCAAAACCACTGTCAAAATATGTGTACTGTATGTGGTAAGTAAATGCAAGTATTGTCAATCTGCAGTGTATTACTAGAAGTAGGTCTAAGATAGCCTGGGCCCTCCCATACTTCCTGTGACACTACATTGGATTTTGCGAACGAGTCAGTCTGGCCAGGCTGCCGTTTTAGAGCTCTTCCGTTTCCCAAAAAAATGGGAACCAATGAGAAACGAGCTTACGCATACGTCATTGGAATGCGTTTTCTGATTGGTTATAGATTCGCCCAGTAGAATACAGAGGCATCTGATGGATGTAGGTTAAGCCCGCCTCCTAGAAGGCGTGTAGTAACTGAGCCTGGCCAGACTAAGCTCCTAAGAGCTTATCAGTCGTGTTAGCCAGGCTAGGTCTAAGCAGCTTTGTAAATAAACTGTAAAAGAAAGTTTGCAATTCAACACAATCTAGGAGTTCTGTTAGAGCTAACATCAAAATCTTTGTTACTATGGACCTGGTTCTATATTTTATGTCTTAGGATGGTAATACAGTTTCCATAAAATGCTATAACATCTGCTAGGTCTAATCTTATATTCCAACTGAATTGTCTTATCGGAATTCCATATCGGAATTTGGCCTTATAGGAATTTTAAAGCAGGGCTAAGCAACGTTCTGTTTTATTCTCTCACGAGCTCCCTCTAAAGACCGCTGTATTGCATTGTATTGCACTGCATTCTATTGGAGGCGGTCCGCGCTGCTGAACATTGCAAGTGCTGTATCTACCGTTATACAGTAGGTCACAGTGGCACATTCTACACCGTTCGTTTGCTGTGTAATGACTCATTTTAGCATCCTACACAGTATGAAACGGATTAATTAAATGAAAAATGTTGCATAGTGGGACTTTAATATAGTGTTACGAAAACAATGGACTATTTTTGCCACAACTATATTGAAAGTGTTTAATGACCAGCTTTAAGTTAGGAAAAAAGACAACATTCTGTTGCTATAGTCTCAGGCACTTGGGCTTGTAATTACATCCGTGACTGATAAGTGATTGCTTTGTGTAAATAGACATGTGGTGTCTATTTACATGATGATTACTATGATTTTTGTTTATTGCTGCTGCTGCGCTGGACTAGGTAATGATGGAGTTCAAGAGTAATGGTACCCAGCAACCCTCTGTTATGGATCTGGTCCATACTAGTAAACTGCAATCCCCCCTAAAGGATGTGCCTCACATATGGGTTTGTGCTGGTCCAGCTCTGTTCAAACAGAACGGACTGTTTCTCTGATGTCAGACAGTTCTAACCTAGGGTTTTAATTATAGTCTTCATTGACATTTTAAAATGTATGTGTTCCATTTCAAAGATTAAAATATACATTGGACTATATTCGGCATACATAAAGAAAACTTTACACAACTTTACATGTTGTCATTTTTATTTGAAACCTTGTAAACATGCTCTGTCCAAAACGCAGCAGATAATCTAAAAAGAATAACATTTAAACATTAGTAATTCAGCTTAAAAAACATTAGGCTTATTGTTAACCTATAATATTTGTCATAATCATACCGCAGCATATGTACGTTATATACCTTAACATCCCTTGTTGCCTAGCACTAAATGTCAGTTTCTGTGCAGTTGATCTGAAAAAGATAACAACAGTATAATATTAATCCCTATCCAAACACAAAACAAAATATCCCATACATATAGTGATATCATTTTTTTATCAATGTGTATGCATGTCTCTCCGCCCATCCCGCCATGAAGTGTATACATGTTTTTCTCCCATTTCCCCCATTTTCAAAACGTTAAATGTGCATGTGTACCGAAGTTTCTCTGCGCCTAGGGTGTATGCTCTTTATGTCCTGCAAATACGTTTTTTTACTCTGCCTGAAACACTCTTCCGACAATGTGCTATCACATGCATGAAATGTATGTATGTGAAAAAGAATTTCCCCATTGTGACTAAAGGTGTAGGTTCTGTGATGCTCTTTGACATTTCTTTACAGGCTCCTTCATCAGTCATCAATGCCCCGCTTTTACACTTTTACACTAAAAATCCTGTATTGTGCAGTATCAAAACTGCATTTTCTCCCCACAAAATAATAAGATTACTGAAAAATAGTCTATAACTAATAAATATGAGAATGGAAGTGCATTTCACCAAAAAAAATAGACAAAATAGCATCCTGACAAGGATGATCTTTTTTTTTCCAGGGCAGAGTAGAACAGAAGAATCCTGGTAAAAAAACAGGATGTGTGGCAACACTAGTGCGAAGCAATGCTGTGCCTACTGAGTTTGCAAATCAGACAGTAGATATTCAAAGAGTTAAGATTGGGGAGTTTTTTCCTAAAGTGCAACTGGTCTCACATAAATCTGCTAAAAATAGCTTGTCCGATGAATTTGGACATCAACCATTTCCATTTTATAGTACACTAAAAATGGTGTACGCCTCTGTTAAAAGCATACCAGTCACCATCAAAAAATGAACCACTGCATATCCAACTAATCGAGATGGTCTGAGATGGTCCGAGATGAGCCTGGGACTAACAATATCAAAGAGCAACACTTTTGCCAGCATACATATTGCCTGTGTACTGTGCATCTCTTTGCCTCTTTGCCAGCGCTACTAGCACTACGTCATGTTTTCAGTTGTCCCTCCCTGCTGTATTACATCATTCAACTTAGATTTCAAACTTAATTTCAAACTTAGACTAGCTCTCTTAGACTAGCTACTTTACTTCTCAACAGGACACTGGCCAACCCTTCACATATTCTCTTTACACCAACCATTAATAACTGATTCCTGGCAACTTTTACCTTCTCTGAAGCCTGACAGGTTCAAAATGTATACCTTATCAGTCTCCCAGTTATGCAGTATTTTCGTTCTAAAATATTGCGTGCAGTACAATGCAGTACAATACAGTAGTGCAAAGTATTTTTCATAAATGCATTTTGAAATGCACCACCATCTTGAAATTAAATCATGATCATCAAGTCGATTGACGAACAGATAGAACAGGGGAACAGATTGAAAATTATATTCTGTTGAAGTGCTTGGATTTCATCTGAAAATATATGGTGACTACATGTGCACTAAAGCACCAACAAATGATGAAACTTAAAAGAGTTTGACCAAAGACATTGTTGACAAGTTGTAGCTCGTCAATCGACTTAACGTGACTTAATTTCAAGATGGCGGTGACCGGGAAATCTGAGAAGGTATTGTCTTTATAAACTGTATTTTTAATAAAGTACCTGTACACTTTCAAAATTCTCATTGTCTCGTTTTAAATGTCAGGGCTCTCAGAAGTCTACCAATAAAATGTGGAGTTACTCTGAACCTTGTTAATGGTGTAAAAATAGTGATTTAGCTGCATAGGCTATGCAATGCCCCCAATGTAGCAGTGTATGGCTAATGAAAGCTTTGGCTAAAACTGTGTAAAATGCGGAATGCTGGGGGTGACCGGAGGTCGGTATTGGATATATGTTTGTACTCGGTAACATCTTTCAGTACAGCCCAGGTCAAAATCACACCGGCCTTCTCCTTTAAGTTATCTTTTTGAAGCATCAAAGCAATAAGAGTTTGGAATAAGAGACATTGACTAAATTTTGTCAATCAAGGTAATGATAAGATATTGACATTTTTTTAACAATGGCTTATAAAGTTAGCAAAAGATACAAAGGGTACAAACCTTTCAATACTGGTGTGTTTCCAGTAGCCTTGGGCTACTTATTGCAGTCAGTGGTAGATTGAGCATCCTGATTCCCAAAATTAATCTTCTCACACTCTTTTGTTGTTCAAAGTTTGGACCAAACAACTTAGCCTATGTGTTTAATAGGTGTTTCATAACCATCAAAACACCACTCCTATCAGAATTGATTATGTTGTATACTACATCCAGTAGGGGATACTATTGCACAAAAAGTCACAATAAGATCATCTCACTGTTAGAGCACAACCTGAATTTTATTGGGTTATTTGGCACAGCATTATCATGCAATTTAGAGAGATTTAATGTGAAATTAGTTTATTATTTAGACTTATTGCTTCGTAGTTCTAGCATAACTGGTATCTAAAAAACCTATGATAGCAAAAAAAGTATAAATTAATATTAAGTAAAAATAATATTAAAAAATCATACAAAATCACAGCAGCCTTTTGCTTCATCCATGGATAATCTCTACAGATAAATGTAGTCTGAAGTGACACTGTTTTTACCTTTCTATCTTTTTTATTTTGTATTCAGTTAAATTAAAAAAAGGTACAAATGCAAAATGCATGTTTTCACTACATAAATAGTATGCTCCAACTTACCTGCACAATTTCCAGCATTTCCTCTCGGCTAATGTAGCCATTACCGTCCAAATCGTACATGCTGAAGGCCCACTTCAGCTTCTGGTCTAATTTGCCACGTGAGGTAACACTCAGTGCAATAATGAACTCCCGGAAATCTATTGTTCCATCGGCATTGGTGTCAAAGGTACGGAAGACATGCTCTGCAAACTTGGAGGCATCTCCATATGGGAAGAAATTCGCATATATCTTCTTGAACTCTTCAACATTGAGTGTGCCACTGGGACAATCCTTTAAGAATCCCTAGAATAAGGAACACATGGATGTACTAGATTAAAAACATTTTTATTGAAGAAAAAAAAAAATCTTTCATTTCAAGTTTCTTTAGGAATTAATGAATATATTTGACACAGTATAATTGGCTTACTCTTGGCACAAACATGGAAAAATGGAATCCGGGTCATAACATGCATGTCAAGCCCCTATGCATTTGTCTCAAAGCGTTGCAAAGCCTGCAAAACTGGCTAAAATGTGTAAATAGTAGAAAATCTATAACCAAATACTTTGAACATCCAATTGAAATGATCTTTCACTTAGATAAAAAGTTTTGAATGTTTTTTTGCTTACCTTATACCACTCCTGCAACTCATGGTCAGAAAACTCTGTATTCTCCCGCAAGTCCTGCAACACCTCTGGACGGAGCTTGCTGTTCTGCTTCCCCATGGTGACAGGTCTATGTGGTCACAGTGACAGCACCAAAGCCCCAGGTCAAATCTGAACAGAAAAAACAACAACAATATAGGCACCAATATAATATAATGGGCAGAACCATGGCTCAAGGGGCTAATCCAATGACCTAGGGTCATGCCAAGGTTTGCAATTAGCAATCGCAAAAAGCATGACTTTTTATTGTCATTGTAGAGTTGTCTAGAAAACTAAATTAGCGAACAAGTCCAAAATGGTGCAAGAAAAGTGTCAAGTGTAAAGTAAAAGATATATAAAACAATGCAAATACCCTATATATTGAGACTAATAAATAAAGGGGGAAATAATGTAGTCAGTAAAAAAGGGGAACTATTTGGTAGGATGGTAATTGCACAATTTCCAAGATATTGCACAGGACCATAGTCAATAGCAGCAGAGCACAGGAGATATTGCACAGGACCATAGTCAATAGCAGCAGATATTG
>JAGFZM010004711.1:0-13615 GCA_017657215.1 Limnothrissa miodon | reverse complement strand
TCTGTAAACAAATAGATACCCTGCATATTTATGGCTAATAATAGTAAAGGGTCAGTTGGTCAAACTGGCTCTTGCTAGTCTAGGGTCAGGGAAGGGTCAGTGAAGGTAAATACTCACATGACCCCTGGACTCCCACCGAGAAGGTTCGTTGAGGCTGTGCGGTTAAGTTTAAGGTAAAGAACAAACAAACATCGGGTTTTAGTCAGGAGGCCTAATTTCGATTTATTCAATTTAGATTAGATTAGATTTGATGTTGTGATGTAGGCCTATCATAAGAAATCTTATTAATTTTGTCGTGCAACTCGCAGTCCGATTAAAGCTGGAGTTTTGAACGAAGACTTGTCAATTGAATCAAAGAAATAATCAATCGCATTAAAGATGAGATAATCAGATTTCAGAATTAGGAATACTCTGATTAATACTCTAATCAAATTTCTCTTTGCATGTATGTGCACATTGATCTCCAACGTATATTACTGTGGTGTACGTAGGTTAGATAATTATGTTTCCCGGAGGGGGGGAGGGGGGGAGGGGGCGATTGTCTTGAATTCACCTTTTTGGCGTTATGGCTAAAATAACAGTACAGACTTGTGTTGAAATTGAAGTTGCTCTTGTTTACGTTTATTATACAGTATCTTGTCATTTCGAAAATGTCAAAGTCACACAAGGCGATGGGTGAAGGTGAATGGCTGGCACGCCTGCAGAGGTTTGCCAGCTCAGGAGTGTGGCCATCTGGAGAGGGCAACAGACCTGCTCCACGACAGAAGAGGTGGTATGAGCTGTACCATAAGGTAAATAACACAGCTAGATGATCAAATAAACATTGATAAATGATTAATAGTTATGAAACTTCTACCTGCTTTGTGACGACAAATAGTGTAATATTGTTCTTCATGTCTACAGATAGAAAAGTGTCCTCTTCAGTCCAAGGGACAGGCCACTCTTTGGGGGAAATCTTCTAAGTGTGTGTGTGGATTTCACAAGGTGCCTTAGATTATCCTATATTTTTACATTGTAAAGACGGAATGTAACAGCTTTGAAATAGATGCAATACTGGTGTGTGTAAGATTGTACAATTGTATTTGCTGTACATATTTTCAGGGTAACGTGCTGGCTGTAACTACAACTAGCAACCCCAGCACCAGCCCGACGGAGTCCATCCCTAGCACCAGCGCAGCGGAGTCCATCTCCAGCACCAGCGCTACGGAGTCCATCCCTAGCACCAGCGCAGCGGTTTCCATCCCCTGCACCAGCTCAGCGGAGTCCATCTCCAGCACCTGCGCAGCGGAGTCCATCCCCAGCACCAGCGCAGCAGTGTCCATCTCCAGCACCAAAGTGACACGACCCAAAGTGCCACTGTCAATGGTCAGCATACTGTATTATTGCATTATAACACACACGCATTGGTCGTACAGGTTATATATATTACAAAGACAACAAAAATCTTATGTTTACAAAAAACTAACTTTTTGAAAAGTCAAGGTTTGGAGGCACCCATGTATCTGCAGCTAAACCAAATTTGAATGTGCAGCGGAAACCCCCTCAGGTGAAAATATCACCTAATTTCATTTGAAGTGAACTACATATAAGTAAAAATCATAATGACATTTATTTATTACATTAAAACTTAATTCCACAGATTCCAACTTCATCAACTTCACCTATAATCCCACAGCCCTCTCCATCTCCTCGGCCCATTAACCAGCCCCCATCTTCTTTCTTCCTTCCTTCAGCAACAGAGACCACAGTAAGATACCAATCAAAATATAGATGTTTTTATTGTTCAAACTGTGTCATGTTGTGTAAACTTTCAATTCAATTCACTTCAATTTTATTTGTATAGCGCATTATACCAGTCACCAGTCAGGAGGACCGCAAGTGGGTGGCTGAAACCTTATTTCGAGTCGGTGGAAGAGGAAAGCTGGAGCTGAAGGAGAACCTACAGCTGTGGTATAACCCCCCACCTCCAGCTGTTTTATACCATCAGGCTCCTACTCCAGACAGGTTTTTCTCCCATCGGTTGCTGGTCTGGATGCCCTACAGGCTGTGGAAGCTACGCCTCCACTGCACAAATCCTGTTTGTGGAGGCTTTCAGCTGTCTGGTGGTGGACTACACAGGAGGGTGCGACAGGTTCTGGACATTGACAGCTACTACAATATGGTCACAGAGACCCTTATCTGTCCCAAGTGTAGGTCCAGTTACCTGTCCTGGGGGCACGCTGTGTTGCAGCAGATAGACCTGGCCCATCGGTCCGAGTTCAGGGTCATCATCACTCGCAAGTAATTATTTTGCTATGTTATTCACTTACTGTATGACAACATTTTCCACCAAAAGTTAACCTGAAGATGATGCTTGAATGTATGATTTTATTTTTCTCTTCAGACATGCCCGTGACATACGTGTCATTCGTCTGTTGCGTGAGAGGACTCTGGGGAATGGACCGGTACGGCTAATAGGTCAATTGAAGGAGAACCACAGCGAGGAGTGGTTGCAGCGGGTGGATCGCTACACCTCAGAGTGCATGGCTTTTTTGAATAAACCTGGCCTCCAACAGGTAACATTCCAGAAACCGCCAGAACTCGTAGAGGTGCCAAGCTACAAGTGGCTCCTAACTGTGTACAGTAAGGACATCCTCACCAGGCTGGAGGACATCAAGGCAGCCATCACCTCCACTTATGGATCCATTTTAAAAATGGATTCCACCAAAAAGGTCAGAGCTGTTTTAATAAATGTATTTAAATTATTTAGTATTCTTTTTTTATTCATTACCATGCTTCAGATGGTCATATTTTTGGAATTGATTAAATTATAATGATGTTTACTAATGTGTATGTCTTGTATGTTTATGATTTGTTTATTTCAGATCACAAAGAAATTGAGTGGGCCTGCAAAGGGGACGGCGCAGTGGATGACATCTGTGGGCAACGAAATTGGTCAGGTGCTGATTAGTGTCCTCACTGCTGACGAAGGTGGCGGTATCGATGCAATGGCAGCGGGGTTGGTGGACCGATACAGAAGGGCAGGTGTTGCTCCTCCGACTCTGCTGTATGTGGACTCCCGCTGCTGCAAGGAGGCAGGAGACACTAAGCTGCAGCAGCGGTTCAGTGGCTGGCCAGATGTCATTATCCGCCTTGACATTTGGCATTTCATGCGGCGTCTGGCTGGTGGGGTCACAACAGATGCCCATCAGCTTTATCCCATCTTCATGGCGAGGCTGTCAGCCTGTATCTTTGAATGGGATGCTGGAGACCTCGCTGAGCTGCGCCAGGCCAAGAGGGAGCAGCTGACCCTACAAGGCTGGCCCACTCTGACTGATACAGAGGTGGACAAGCGCATCTCCAAGGCAGAGCTGGCACTCCACTGTAGAAGAAGGACACGTGGGACAGACAACACCATCAGACTGCTGGACATGCTGATAGGAGAGCTTAGCGGGCCCAAAGGCAAAGATGCTATGGGTGTTCCGCTTTTTGACACCGTGCGGATGCAGCACTTGTGGCGGGTGCAGAAGCGTCACGTAGGCTGCATTCAGGACCCCCCTCATGTTCAGCTCTACATGGAAACTGGGAGGGTTACCAAAGGCTGCATGACCTTGAAGACCTACAGGTGTGCCAGGGGTTCAACGTCACTGGAGTCCTTTCACTGCCACCTAGCCAGATTTATTCCAGGTTCGGCCATTGCATTTTGTCATTATTCCTGTTTATTTCATTGCAATTAACATTTTCCACTGTTACTGTTTCTTTATGCAATGTGTTGTGCTTCACTGTTGTATTTCTCCATTTCATGGATGCAATGTGTTGATATTTTCTTTTCACAGGGAACAGCGCCAACAGCCTAAATTTCCAAATTTATTTACTGGAAGGGCTGTTCAGGTGGAATAAAGACCGCGCTGCAGCTGCACTTGCAGGTGGGGACAGTTCAGGCCTGAGGTCATACACTGGGGACCTGATGCATGCTGTGAACACCAACTATGCAGCATTATTTGGCACCAAATTGGTCCCTGGATTCTCTCCGCCTGCTGTATACACAGGTAGGTCAGATATTGTGTGACAAAAGTGTATGACAAACAAATGCAATGAATGTAAAAATAGCTTTATTTGTGTTCACAATGATCACAATTACATGCCTTTCAGAAAACTACTTCTTTACATCACTATTTTTTTACCCTATTACAATGTTTCCTTAGGGGAGCTCATTGGAGTCCAGTACCTGTTGAGGCAGAGTCAACAGCCCCTGGAGGACATGGCCCCTGGCTCAGACAGGACCTCAGACTTGCTGGAGGACATTACCATGGAGGAAGAAGAAGTGGATGAAGGATTTATCGACACCTTGGGAGAGGAGGCCATTGTAGAGTTTCTGGTGGAGCCCTCTGCCCAGCGCCCATCTTCTCCCGTTCTGCTCCAGCATCCACCTGCTTCTGCGCCTGTTGCTGCTGATCGTCCACTGGCTCCTGTGATGCCTTCAGCACAGAGTCCACCTGCTCCTGTGATGCTCCAGCGTCCACCTGCTCCTGTGATGCTCCAGCGTCCACCTGCTCCTGTGCTACCTCCTGCCCAGCGTCCACCAGCTCCTGTGCTGCTCCAGCGTCCACCGGCTCCTGTGCTGCCTCCTGCCCAGCATCCACCGGCTCCTGTGCTGCCCACAGCAATGGTAAGGTTTCCCGTGGTAATATTTAGAAATTTCACAATGCTCAATTAAATGGAAGAAAAATGCGTATGTACACTAACCTAACCACCACTTATATACTATATTTCCAGGCTGTTGGCGGTCAAGGCATTCCAGGCTTGGACAAAGTGGATGAGCTGGCAGAGTATCTCGTTGAGTTAAGGACCCAAAGCAGCCTAGTCCTGAGTCCACAGCAAGAATCCACAATTATTGGCTTGTGGCAGAACCTGGAGCAGTTTGACAAGGACAGAGTCAACTATGCAGCTCGACACCAGGACAGGCTTGTAACTGGGAGGTTTAGGTCACCAAAAAAGAAAGCAGTCTTCACTCCTGGTGTCGAAAGCACAAAGAGATGTGTCCTAGGATCAAGTGGCTCTCCGGCTCAGTGGCCTAACTGCTGTCGCCTTGTAGAGTTGATGTTTGTTCGGCTGTGTAACATCCACCGCAGCCCCAAAAAGCAAGGCACGGTAACCTTGTCTAGGTGGGACCTCATTCTTAGGGACTATAGACAAATCAGGCAGCTAATTCTGATGAATGGAGAGGTAATGCAGCACACCACCCTCCAGCTGGTAGAGGTTAACCAGCGGACTCTCATAACCTGGCACAATGAGCGCCTAAAGGGGCAAGAGGTCGCTGTGCTTTTACAAGGACTGGAACTCCCTGTGGCTCGGCCAGTCACTTCTGATCCACTCCCACCAGCACGAGTGCAGCCAATTTCACCACCACAGCACAGCCATCCAGTGCATACATACACAATGCCACCAAACACAGCTGGGCAAGTGATGACTAAATTTAAAAAAATTCAGCCCTCTGCCTCAGCTTCCTCAGCCCCTATGGATGCTTCAGCCCCAACCTTCCCCAGCTCCTCTGCCCCTCAGCCGCCCAGATTGCTTCTGCCTAAGCCAGCACCAGGGTCAGTGTCGGTGACATATCCAGTGGTCACTGATCCTGTAGCAAGTGCTCCACCTGCAGAGACAAAGAAACGAAAATACACCCGTACTGTCTCAAGCAATTTGTGCAGAAAATGTGGGCAGGCTCGTACGGGGGAAACTGGCCACAGCCAATATAAAGGCAAAATATACTGTCCTAACACAGAAACAATGACCAAAGAGGAGTGGCTGCGAAGAATGAGGCAGTTGTAGTGTGTGTGTGTCTCAGTTCACTGCATATATTTCTGAGCTGCAGTATTTATTTGTTTTATGATTAATGTTTAAGTTTTACTGTTCATTGTTAAATATTTTAGTATTTATATACCATTTATATTTATAGTATTTATATACTATTTATATTTATATTATATAATATATATTATATATATATATATATATTAAATATTTATATATTGTATATTTTAATATGAAGACAATGTTTAATATTTTAATTACTGTTTGTTTACAAAACCAGATGGTTTGACAGAATCTGGTGTTAAAAAAAGACACAAACATTTAAAAATAAAAATTATTTTTTTTTTTAAATAAAACCTGGTTTGTTGTATTCATTCACCATTATATGTATTTAGGTAATATGTAATGGCCTTTTTATGGAGTTGCATTTGAATCAAAATTACAATAATTTTCTTGCAGGCTGAATGAATTATAGGCCAATGTTGTAAAAATGATATTTCTCCCATTAAGACTCATAGAGTGGAATAGTAAACAAATATGACCTCATTATGATAAAGTAAATGAAAAGTCTTTCAGTCAGTACCCCAGAAAATGACCCATCTGCCAGTGGTGAATTGTTTGAGCCTTAAACAGCAATACATAAATAAAGAATTGACATAACAATGGCATTTATGCAGGTTTAAAATGCACATAAAGTATTTTGGATTAAGGTTTATATAATTTTATTTGTACAAGAAACAAAACACCATTTTAAGTGAATTAATTGAATATTAAGCAGAAATGGAACAAAATAATTGCTCTCTGCATTTGTCTCAACTGGGATTCGAACCTGTGATTTACTAGAATTTCTTCCCTTTTTCTCCCCTCTTTTTCCCCCTTCTTCCCCCTTCTTCCCCTTCTTATACGGACGAATGTTCCCCAGCTTTAGCTCAGTTGGGAGAGCGTCAGACTGAAGATCTGAAGGTCCCTGGTTCGATCCCGGGTTTCGGCAGCTTTCGTGGAATATTTCCTGGCAATGGCAATGCCTCGACCAAGGTGGGCAAACGCTAGCCTTTTTGGTCCTTCTCCGAATGTGTAGGAGAGCCTGACGACTGTACACATATATTTCGACATGGACTGACGAGGAACACTTGCAGAAAAACACTTACTTGACGAACAAAACACCGCATTTTCGGGAGAGTGTGAGGTCGCTGCATCTACATGCGCCGCCATCTTGGTGTCACTTTATACTAGCCACTTTACACTAGCCTACGTAGAAGGTTATGCATAATTAGACTTGTTTTCTGAAACAAGTGATGTAGAGCTGTACAAAAAAAAGCAGTAGTGGTCTTTGTATTAGGATGCATGTTTTGGTTGCATTCATTGCATAAATTTGTTGGATTGACATTTTGACTGGCATGTTTTCAACATTTATCCCAAAAAATAAATCAACAGTTTTGACTCCAAATCATGCAAGCCTTGAAAGTTTCTCATAAAGGATCAATATTTAGGCTAGGCCTACACTAACACATTTAGCATTTCCCCTCTGCATGTGTTTCAAAGAAGTGGTAAAATAAGTGCTTGTGGAGGCTGTTGGCATTCAGAATATAAAAAAAATATGGCCTTGCATTTTGACTCCGTAGATCTTGGCTTACCATCAATTTCAAAAGTAGATCTTGGTTAAAAAATGGTTGGGCACCCCTGGCCTACACTAACACATTGAGCATTTAAGTTAAGTTAAATCACTTTATTGTCAATTTCTCTACATATACTGGACATACAGAGGAATCGAAATTACGTTTCTAGCTATCCCACAGTGATGCTCACGGTCAGGGGAGCCAGAGGCCGCTGCGTCTCCACGCGCCACCTACCCATTCACACGCAGTCATACACCAGTGGAGGGGATTACCATGCAAGGCTCCAGCCTGCCACCAGGAGCAATTAGGGGTTCAGTGTCTTGCTCAAGGACACTTCGATGGTGTCAGGTAGAGTGGAGTTCGAACCTGCAACCACCTGCGCCACCACCGCCTGGTGCATGTGTTTCAATGAAGTGGTAAAAGAAGTGCTTGTGGAGGCTGTTGGCAATCAGATTATAAAAAAAATATGGCCTTGTATTTTGACTTGGGAGATCTTGGCATACCATCAATTTCAAAAGTAGATCTTGGTTAAAAAATGGTTGGGCACCCCTGTTCTACGTAGTATAAAGTGAACCAAGACTGTGTCGACAGGTAATTGAGGCTTAGAGCAGAAGCAGACAAAATCTCTTTTATTTGTTTGCCAGAGGTAGCCCCACTTCAGGTGACGTTAGGCCTATGTCAACTTCATGTCATTACGTTAGCATTTCATTCGTAGCTACCTGAGGTATGCTAGCTGGCTCATGTATGGAAACTGAACTGGCCAAATGCACAATGGAATTCAACTGACAGCTACTCATTTAAGCGCCTCTTTGCATTTAAGCACCTCTTTGCACATACCTTATCTGTCTGCTTCTATCTTGCTGTGTCAACCTCTCGTATATAGTGTACCAGCGTGCGGTGCTCTGTTTGACAGACTCAACTAACGTCTCTGACTCGCTGAGGAAAAAGTAGCCGACTGGAAAAGCACGCAGCCACGTAGTGTTCTAGAATTGCAACTTTTCTAAGCTTTGATAGGTCATCCTTTTATCAGGAAAACCAGGCAGTCTATTAGGCTACACAAAACTCATTGTTTTACTAGTTGTTAGACCGATAGTTTAGCGTAATTAAATACTCTTAACTGAAAAGCCTGAAAAAAGGTTTCTTGATTTTGATGTCATAATGCAGCATGAGCTTATGTGCCGGGTTCCAGTCCCGGACAGCCCCGACCCAATTGAACCCCTGCTGTATGGTAACGTTAACGCTGTCCATAACCACGGTATCTTCCACCAGAGAGTAACGTCAGCTTGCCAAATAAATAACCTTACAACCTTAAATGAGCGTTAAACAACGAATTATATAATTACCAACTACCTTGTTAATACCCAACATGGTGAAATGTTTACAACCAACTCAGAAAAGCAAGCATGTCCATACACTAATGTGCTAAGTTGTAGGGCTGGGCGATTTGGCCTAAAATCAAAATCTCGATTAACTGAACATTTTAACTTGATTAGGATTAATGAATGACTATTTTATTTATTTTATTATTTTGCCCACATAGTTCACTAAGAAGTTTTCTACAGTAAATATGCTCATATTACAAGTGGGAAGAAATTAATTGAAATGATTGACCTGGAAAAATCGATGATGAGTTCTGAATGTCCTGCTGCTTCACACTATTCAATATCAAAAAGATCAGACCATACCTAACTCAACAAGCCTCCCAATTGCTGGTTCAAACTATGGTCCTCTCACGCCTTGACTACTGCAATGCCCTTCTGGCAGGACTTCCTGCCTGTGCCGTCTAGCCACTTCAGATGATCCAAAATGCTGCGGCGCGTCTCATCTTCAATCAGCCGAGGAGGACGCATGTCACCCCTCTGTTAATCGAGCTCCACTGGTTGCCTCTGGCGGCTTGCATCAAATTGAAATCACTGATGCTGACTTACAAAGTGCTTAGAGGATCTGCCCCTTTTTATCTAAGTGCTCACATAAAGGCTCAGGCCACCCCCCGACAACTCCGGTCCTCCAATGACTGTCGACTGGCAGGCCCGGCACCTCGCCCAAGGCAATCCAGACTCTTCTCATGTGTCGTCCCACGCTGGTGGAATGACCTACCAAAAACAATCAGAACAGGGCCTTCTCTGGAGGCCTTCAAAAAGCACTTAAAGACCCAGCTATTCAGAGAACATCTATCCTAGCACTAAAATGAACTGAAGCACTATCCCCTAGCACTATGCTCCATAAGGTTTCTGCTATGTAGCTTGATTGTTATCCTCTTTTTGTAAGTGGCTTTGAATAAAAGCGTCTGCTAAATGCATCAATGTGAATGAATGTCAATTACAATGACTTTTCCATTAATCGCCCAGCCCTACTAAGTTGCTATCAGAGATCAGCTTGTTTGGTTCCTTATGGTGGCCCTGAAGTGCAAACCACATTAATAAATTACTAAACACAACAACAAATTTAGAAACAACAAAAAAATTGAGAAACACAAATTAAGAATCACAAAAACAAAATTGAGAAACACTACAACAAATTAAGAATCACAAAAACAAAAGAATCACAAAAACAAAATGAGAAACACAATTACATTAAGAAACCGGAAAGGGTATGTAAGATTTTGGTCTTAGCCTGTAAATTATGCCGACAACAGCTTTTAACATTTCAGTGGTTCATCCTCAAACCAGAGGTGTGAGAAGTCAACGACAGCAATCCAAAAGTAGAATGGGTGGAAAGCAGAGAGCCAAGAGGAACCTTTTAGACAGCGAAATCTAATTACCATTTATTTGGAATTACATCACTGCAGATAAGATTAGAAACAAAGGACCCAAAAGATTCATTGTCGAAGCACAGTTGATGGGCCTTTTGGGAAAGGGGAAGACACAAGCCCCAAAAGGGCGTCAACGCCTAAACAATGATTGGACAAGTACACTGAAGGTAGCATCTTCAATTGACCAATGGAACCTGAGTGTAAAGATGGACCAGCCCCAATCTGTGCCTTACCTGCCCTTTTAGAACTGTATATAATGTCTATAGCTTAATTTGAAGGTAGGCACTTTGACACCAACGTCTCCAAAGTATGAACTTGTACTTTGTTTCTGCTTATTCTTGAATTAAGAACTTTGACTGGACTATTTTTTGAATAAAGAATTATTTTGCATCGTTCTTGGATTATACACCTCCTTTTTTCTTACAGGTAGGTACCAGTCAGCAACAGCAGACATCACTGATTGGACGACGGGCTGTTTGTCTAGTTCAGTGTTTCTCAAAGTGTGGTCCGCCTGTGACCTCTAGTGGTCCGCGAGGGAATCAATAAAAGATGGCTTATACAAACGTAACTGCTGTCTATTTGAGAATATGTTGATTCAGGACATAGGCCTACGTGGTGATACTGGATATGCTCAAGTGTAATCAAAATATTGTGATGAACTTGGCTTTATTTCAATAGCTTCAAGTAGACAAACAATAGCTTCAATGGCTTGACGTAGACAAATCACGATTCATAATGAGCCTACACACAGTTGTTAACTGTCTGAACTGTTATTTTATTGGTAACTTCACTAACGGCATCGTAGCTTCAAAACATCAATAACTGTGTAATATCAGATAAACGGGCAAGCTAATTGCTCATAAAGTCGCTAAAAATACCCGTTGCTATGGACTTGGTGCTATGCCCTCATTCAAGTCCAAAGCCACAGGTCCAATCAGTGATGTCTGCTGTTGCTGACTGGTACCTACCCTTTCCGGTTTCTTAATGTAATTGTGTGATTCTTAATTTGTTTTAGTGTTTCACTTTTGTTGTTGTTTCTGAATATGTGTTTCTCAATTTGTTTTTGTGTTTATTAATTTGTTCATGTGGTTTGCACTTCAGGGCCACCATAGTTCCTTCTATTTTCCATGTCTACATGAAATGGTTTAAATATGGACGTATCACCGAAGACATTTTCTTTGCCATATACCAAACCTGCCTGAAACAATAACTTGCGCCTACGCAGGACAACCTTTCACTCGCCACCAACAGTGTCTGCATACTGCAAAACACAGCACCTTTTAGGGTCACAGTAATATAAGTCACAATTTAAATTTAAATATAAGACAGGCTAGTTGATTTTTCGTCTGGGGTAAATCTTGTGTTTCATTTGCCAAATGTCTTTATTTTTTGGCCCCGCCTGTATATCAGATCCGGCTTTTAAATGCACGTATCGGCAACGCCCCCGGTCATTGAAACCAGGTTATTAACTAGATAAAGTAATTCCAGTGAGTTATGTTTGCATGCACCTACATTGATTGCCTTAATTTATGGCAGGTGCATACACTAATAGAGAAATGAAAGCTCTAAGTGAAAGTTCTACCAGGAAGACTCTAACATTACATCACTAATTGCATGTCCGATTAAATTAACTCACCTGTCTTATAGATTCACCTAACAGGTACGTTCTTGCTGTTTCAGGCAAAACAAAATCCCCTACCTCCCTCCCCACCACCGCCAGATGGGTCCATGCCACTGCCACCCTGCTGGGGGTCACCCCTAACTGATCCTGCGTCTCTGGCCTCCTGGGTGGGCTGCCTCCAGCTCCACAAACGACCCCTGACATGATTGAAACTGCTTACAGCTGGCCCTATGGCTCGACTGCTCCTAATGATCGCAGTATATCCTGGGATTATAATGGGACTATTGTGTTGCTATATTTACACCATTGTTTTCTTATGATGTGCACCTTCATTCTAGAATTACTATGGCAATTCTATGGTCCAGACCTATTAATACCTTGGACTAAGCACCCTCTGAGAGACTGAGGTTACCCCTTTGAGCCATCGGAACTGCCCAAGGTTTCTTCCTTTACCAGAACAAGAAAAACAAAAAATGATGACGGGGAGTTTTTCCTTGCCCCTGTTGCTCATTGGTGCTCTTTATTGTGAAGCGCTAGGAGACGTGTCTTTTGTAAAATGCGCTATACAAACAAAATTGAATTGAATCAGCTCCCTCCCCACCTCCGCCAGATGGGTCCCTGTCCTTCGTACAGGGGGTAGGCTCTGCCCCCTGCCAGCTTTAACCAGGCAGGATCTGCAAAATCCTGGACCATGGACGGGGCCTATGCCAAATACTGTTTTTGAATATAATTTGTAATCAAATCAATATTTCTTCATCATCTTATTCTCTGAGCCTTAATGGGAGAACTGCCTCAAAGGTGGCACACTGAATATTAAAGTATAAAGGTTAGAAAGTTGACAACTTCATAGCACACATAATGCATTAAAGCATTGAAATTGCAGTATTTTTTCCATTGCAAGGATTTGATTTAGTGTAGTGGCTTAGTGGAATTACTGTTACCGGGCGGACAAAAGCGCCAAATTTTACATGAAGCTTCATTAGGGCCTAATGAATAATTTTAGCCTAGGAGCCCAACTGAATTAAAAATTCCCATGCAGAGCACAAAAATAAAAAAATCATAAAAAACGTATATATATTTTTTTCTATCTATAGCAAGAAAGCTGCTAATTATGTTCTTTCAAGGGCACTGGATGAGCTGAAATGTATTTTAATTTGTGCTCAGGTATACATCTTTTGAAATTATGAGTGTAAAATAACAGGACAAGGTGCCTAGTACCTGAAAAACTTCATTACAGTAATAGCTTAAAATTAGTAGGCGGAATTTTAAAATAGGACAGAAGTTTACATATCACCGGTATCATTTTTAATGGAAAACAACATGAATATGCATTATAATGGATTTGAAAAGTAACTCTGTTCAACAATTCAGTAGAGTTTTCAGTTTTAGAATTTTCATGCAAACTTACCATGAGTACAATTATAACAGAAATCTAAACTCAAAATGAGCTCAAACAAACCAAAAAACACTATATTTTACAAGAACTATTTATATTAGAGAATAGTGTTTTGATCACCTGTTAGTTTTACTTACACCATTAAAATGAGTGGAAACAAAGCATCTAGTTACAATTACATTTGCAAAGTGGTGAGCAGTCCAAATTTGCTTTGCCACATTTGCATGTAGAACCCCTTACATGAACGTTTTATAAGCTCTCTGCAGGCTCTAGAACAATCCCCTTTACATGAACATTTTATAAGCTCTCTTACATGAACATTTCATAAGCTCTCTGCAGGCCCTTGGAACTTCTGGGAGTTTTATCCAAACTGGCACCCTTGACCCTGATTCATTTGTCCATGCATACAGTAGTATAGTAACCCTAGTAACCCTAACCCTTTG
>JAGFZM010004710.1:0-13581 GCA_017657215.1 Limnothrissa miodon | reverse complement strand
TCTGTAAACAAATAGATACCCTGCATATTTATGGCTAATAATAGTAAGGGGTCAGTTGGTCAAACTGGCTCTTGCTAGTCTAGGGTCAGGGAAGGGTCAGTGAAGGTAAATACTCACATGACCCCTGGACTCCCACCGAGAAGGTTCGTTGAGGCTGTGCGGTTAAGTTTAAGGTAAAGAACAAACAAACATCGGGTTTTAGTCAGGAGGCCTAATTTCGATTTATTCAATTTAGATTAGATTAGATTTGATGTTGTGATGTAGGCCTATCATAAGAAATCTTATTAATTTTGTCGTGCAACTCGCAGTCCGATTAAAGCTGGAGTTTTGAACGAAGACTTGTCAATTGAATCAAAGAAATAATCAATCGCATTAAAGATGAGATAATCAGATTTCAGAATTAGGAATACTCTGATTAATACTCTAATCAAATTTCTCTTTGCATGTATGTGCACATTGATCTCCAACGTATATTACTGTGGTGTACGTAGGTTAGATAATTATGTTTCCCGGAGGGGGGGAGGGGGCGATTGTCTTGAATTCACCTTTTTGGCGTTATGGCTAAAATAACAGTACAGACTTGTGTTGAAATTGAAGTTGCTCTTGTTTACGTTTATTATACAGTATCTTGTCATTTCGAAAATGTCAAAGTCACACAAGGCGATGGGTGAAGGTGAATGGCTGGCACGCCTGCAGAGGTTTGCCAGCTCAGGAGTGTGGCCATCTGGAGAGGGCAACAGACCTGCTCCACGACAGAAGAGGTGGTATGAGCTGTACCATAAGGTAAATAACACAGCTAGATGATCAAATAAACATTGATAAATGATTAATAGTTATGAAACTTCTACCTGCTTTGTGACGACAAATAGTGTAATATTGTTCTTCATGTCTACAGATAGAAAAGTGTCCTCTTCAGTCCAAGGGACAGGCCACTCTTTGGGGGAAATCTTCTAAGTGTGTGTGTGGATTTCACAAGGTGCCTTAGATTATCCTATATTTTTACATTGTAAAGACGGAATGTAACAGCTTTGAAATAGATGCAATACTGGTGTGTGTAAGATTGTACAATTGTATTTGCTGTACATATTTTCAGGGTAACGTGCTGGCTGTAACTACAACTAGCAACCCCAGCACCAGCCCGACGGAGTCCATCCCTAGCACCAGCGCAGCGGAGTCCATCTCCAGCACCAGCGCTACGGAGTCCATCCCTAGCACCAGCGCAGCGGTTTCCATCCCCTGCACCAGCTCAGCGGAGTCCATCTCCAGCACCTGCGCAGCGGAGTCCATCCCCAGCACCAGCGCAGCAGTGTCCATCTCCAGCACCAAAGTGACACGACCCAAAGTGCCACTGTCAATGGTCAGCATACTGTATTATTGCATTATAACACACACGCATTGGTCGTACAGGTTATATATATTACAAAGACAACAAAAATCTTATGTTTACAAAAAACTAACTTTTTGAAAAGTCAAGGTTTGGAGGCACCCATGTATCTGCAGCTAAACCAAATTTGAATGTGCAGCGGAAACCCCCTCAGGTGAAAATATCACCTAATTTCATTTGAAGTGAACTACATATAAGTAAAAATCATAATGACATTTATTTATTACATTAAAACTTAATTCCACAGATTCCAACTTCATCAACTTCACCTATAATCCCACAGCCCTCTCCATCTCCTCGGCCCATTAACCAGCCCCCATCTTCTTTCTTCCTTCCTTCAGCAACAGAGACCACAGTAAGATACCAATCAAAATATAGATGTTTTTATTGTTCAAACTGTGTCATGTTGTGTAAACTTTCAATTCAATTCACTTCAATTTTATTTGTATAGCGCATTATACCAGTCACCAGTCAGGAGGACCGCAAGTGGGTGGCTGAAACCTTATTTCGAGTCGGTGGAAGAGGAAAGCTGGAGCTGAAGGAGAACCTACAGCTGTGGTATAACCCCCCACCTCCAGCTGTTTTATACCATCAGGCTCCTACTCCAGACAGGTTTTTCTCCCATCGGTTGCTGGTCTGGATGCCCTACAGGCTGTGGAAGCTACGCCTCCACTGCACAAATCCTGTTTGTGGAGGCTTTCAGCTGTCTGGTGGTGGACTACACAGGAGGGTGCGACAGGTTCTGGACATTGACAGCTACTACAATATGGTCACAGAGACCCTTATCTGTCCCAAGTGTAGGTCCAGTTACCTGTCCTGGGGGCACGCTGTGTTGCAGCAGATAGACCTGGCCCATCGGTCCGAGTTCAGGGTCATCATCACTCGCAAGTAATTATTTTGCTATGTTATTCACTTACTGTATGACAACATTTTCCACCAAAAGTTAACCTGAAGATGATGCTTGAATGTATGATTTTATTTTTCTCTTCAGACATGCCTGTGACATACGTGTCATTCGTCTGTTGCGTGAGAGGACTCTGGGGAATGGACCGGTACGGCTAATAGGTCAATTGAAGGAGAACCACAGCGAGGAGTGGTTGCAGCGGGTGGATCGCTACACCTCAGAGTGCATGGCTTTTTTGAATAAACCTGGCCTCCAACAGGTAACATTCCAGAAACCGCCAGAACTCGTAGAGGTGCCAAGCTACAAGTGGCTCCTAACTGTGTACAGTAAGGACATCCTCACCAGGCTGGAGGACATCAAGGCAGCCATCACCTCCACTTATGGATCCATTTTAAAAATGGATTCCACCAAAAAGGTCAGAGCTGTTTTAATAAATGTATTTAAATTATTTAGTATTCTTTTTTTATTCATTACCATGCTTCAGATGGTCATATTTTTACTAATGTGTATGTCTTGTATGTTTATGATTTGTTTATTTCAGATCACAAAGAAATTGAGTGGGCCTGCAAAGGGGACGGCGCAGTGGATGACATCTGTGGGCAACGAAATTGGTCAGGTGCTGATTAGTGTCCTCACTGCTGACGAAGGTGGCGGTATCGATGCAATGGCAGCGGGGTTGGTGGACCGATACAGAAGGGCAGGTGTTGCTCCTCCGACTCTGCTGTATGTGGACTCCCGCTGCTGCAAGGAGGCAGGAGACACTAAGCTGCAGCAGCGGTTCAGTGGCTGGCCAGATGTCATTATCCGCCTTGACATTTGGCATTTCATGCGGCGTCTGGCTGGTGGGGTCACAACAGATGCCCATCAGCTTTATCCCATCTTCATGGCGAGGCTGTCAGCCTGTATCTTTGAATGGGATGCTGGAGACCTCGCTGAGCTGCGCCAGGCCAAGAGGGAGCAGCTGACCCTACAAGGCTGGCCCACTCTGACTGATACAGAGGTGGACAAGCGCATCTCCAAGGCAGAGCTGGCACTCCACTGTAGAAGAAGGACACGTGGGACAGACAACACCATCAGACTGCTGGACATGCTGATAGGAGAGCTTAGCGGGCCCAAAGGCAAAGATGCTATGGGTGTTCCGCTTTTTGACACCGTGCGGATGCAGCACTTGTGGCGGGTGCAGAAGCGTCACGTAGGCTGCATTCAGGACCCCCCTCATGTTCAGCTCTACATGGAAACTGGGAGGGTTACCAAAGGCTGCATGACCTTGAAGACCTACAGGTGTGCCAGGGGTTCAACGTCACTGGAGTCCTTTCACTGCCACCTAGCCAGATTTATTCCAGGTTCGGCCATTGCATTTTGTCATTATTCCTGTTTATTTCATTGCAATTAACATTTTCCACTGTTACTGTTTCTTTATGCAATGTGTTGTGCTTCACTGTTGTATTTCTCCATTTCATGGATGCAATGTGTTGATATTTTCTTTTCACAGGGAACAGCGCCAACAGCCTAAATTTCCAAATTTATTTACTGGAAGGGCTGTTCAGGTGGAATAAAGACCGCGCTGCAGCTGCACTTGCAGGTGGGGACAGTTCAGGCCTGAGGTCATACACTGGGGACCTGATGCATGCTGTGAACACCAACTATGCAGCATTATTTGGCACCAAATTGGTCCCTGGATTCTCTCCGCCTGCTGTATACACAGGTAGGTCAGATATTGTGTGACAAAAGTGTATGACAAACAAATGCAATTCATGTAAAAATAGCTTTATTTGTGTTCACAATGATCACAATTACATGCCTTTCAGAAAACTACTTCTTTACATCACTATTTTTTTACCCTATTACAATGTTTCCTTAGGGGAGCTCATTGGAGTCCAGTACCTGTTGAGGCAGAGTCAACAGCCCCTGGAGGACATGCCCCCCGGCTCAGACAGGACCTCAGACTTGCTGGAGGACATTACCATGGAGGAAGAAGAAGTGGATGAAGGATTTATCGACACCTTGGGAGAGGAGGCCATTGTAGAGTTTCTGGTGGAGCCCTCTGCCCAGCGCCCATCTTCTCCCGTTCTGCTCCAGCATCCACCTGCTTCTGCGCCTGTTGCTGCTGATCGTCCACTGGCTCCTGTGATGCCTTCAGCACAGAGTCCACCTGCTCCTGTGATGCTCCAGCGTCCACCTGCTCCTGTGATGCTCCAGCGTCCACCTGCTCCTGTGCTACCTCCTGCCCAGCGTCCACCAGCTCCTGTGCTGCTCCAGCGTCCACCGGCTCCTGTGCTGCCTCCTGCCCAGCATCCACCGGCTCCTGTGCTGCCCACAGCAATGGTAAGGTTTCCCGTGGTAATATTTAGAAATTTCACAATGCTCAATTAAATGGAAGAAAAATGCGTATGTACACTAACCTAACCACCACTTATATACTATATTTCCAGGCTGTTGGCGGTCAAGGCATTCCAGGCTTGGACAAAGTGGATGAGCTGGCAGAGTATCTCGTTGAGTTAAGGACCCAAAGCAGCCTAGTCCTGAGTCCACAGCAAGAATCCACAATTATTGGCTTGTGGCAGAACCTGGAGCAGTTTGACAAGGACAGAGTCAACTATGCAGCTCGACACCAGGACAGGCTTGTAACTGGGAGGTTTAGGTCACCAAAAAAGAAAGCAGTCTTCACTCCTGGTGTCGAAAGCACAAAGAGATGTGTCCTAGGATCAAGTGGCTCTCCGGCTCAGTGGCCTAACTGCTGTCGCCTTGTAGAGTTGATGTTTGTTCGGCTGTGTAACATCCACCGCAGCCCCAAAAAGCAAGGCACGGTAACCTTGTCTAGGTGGGACCTCATTCTTAGGGACTATAGACAAATCAGGCAGCTAATCCTGATGAATGGAGAGGTAATGCAGCACACCACCCTCCAGCTGGTAGAGGTTAACCAGCGGACTCTCATAACCTGGCACAATGAGCGCCTAAAGGGGCAAGAGGTCGCTGTGCTTTTACAAGGACTGGAACTCCCTGTGGCTCGGCCAGTCACTTCTGATCCACTCCCACCAGCACGAGTGCAGCCAATTTCACCACCACAGCACAGCCATCCAGTGCATACATACACAATGCCACCAAACACAGCTGGGCAAGTGATGACTAAATTTAAAAAAATTCAGCCCTCTGCCTCAGCTTCCTCAGCCCCTATGGATGCTTCAGCCCCAACCTTCCCCAGCTCCTCTGCCCCTCAGCCGCCCAGATTGCTTCTGCCTAAGCCAGCACCAGGGTCAGTGTCGGTGACATATCCAGTGGTCACTGATCCTGTAGCAAGTGCTCCACCTGCAGAGACAAAGAAACGAAAATACACCCGTACTGTCTCAAGCAATTTGTGCAGAAAATGTGGGCAGGCTCGTACGGGGGAAACTGGCCACAGCCAATATAAAGGCAAAATATACTGTCCTAACACAGAAACAATGACCAAAGAGGAGTGGCTGCGAAGAATGAGGCAGTTGTAGTGTGTGTGTGTCTCAGTTCACTGCATATATTTCTGAGCTGCAGTATTTATTTGTTTTATGATTAATGTTTAAGTTTTACTGTTCATTGTTAAATATTTTAGTATTTATATACCATTTATATTTATAGTATTTATATACTATTTATATTTATATTATATAATATATATTATATATATATATATATATTAAATATTTATATATTGTATATTTTAATATGAAGACAATGTTTAATATTTTAATTACTGTTTGTTTACAAAACCAGATGGTTTGACAGAATCTGGTGTTAAAAAAAGACACAAACATTTAAAAATAAAAATTATTTTTTTTTTTAAATAAAACCTGGTTTGTTGTATTCATTCACCATTATATGTATTTAGGTAATATGTAATGGCCTTTTTATGGAGTTGCATTTGAATCAAAATTACAATAATTTTCTTGCAGGCTGAATGAATTATAGGCCAATGTTGTAAAAATGATATTTCTCCCATTAAGACTCATAGAGTGGAATAGTAAACAAATATGACCTCATTATGATAAAGTAAATGAAAAGTCTTTCAGTCAGTACCCCAGAAAATGACCCATCTGCCAGTGGTGAATTGTTTGAGCCTTAAACAGCAATACATAAATAAAGAATTGACATAACAATGGCATTTATGCAGGTTTAAAATGCACATAAAGTATTTTGGATTAAGGTTTATATAATTTTATTTGTACAAGAAACAAAACACCATTTTAAGTGAATTAATTGAATATTAAGCAGAAATGGAACAAAATAATTGCTCTCTGCATTTGTCTCAACTGGGATTCGAACCTGTGATTTACTAGAATTTCTTCCCTTTTTCTCCCCTCTTTTTCCCCCTTCTTCCCCCTTCTTCCCCTTCTTATACGGACGAATGTTCCCCAGCTTTAGCTCAGTTGGGAGAGCGTCAGACTGAAGATCTGAAGGTCCCTGGTTCGATCCCGGGTTTCGGCAGCTTTCGTGGAATATTTCCTGGCAATGGCAATGCCTCGACCAAGGTGGGCAAACGCTAGCCTTTTTGGTCCTTCTCCGAATGTGTAGGAGAGCCTGACGACTGTACACATATATTTCGACATGGACTGACGAGGAACACTTGCAGAAAAACACTTACTTGACGAACAAAACACCGCATTTTCGGGAGAGTGTGAGGTCGCTGCATCTACATGCGCCGCCATCTTGGTGTCACTTTATACTAGCCACTTTACACTAGCCTACGTAGAAGGTTATGCATAATTAGACTTGTTTTCTGAAACAAGTGATGTAGAGCTGTACAAAAAAAAGCAGTAGTGGTCTTTGTATTAGGATGCATGTTTTGGTTGCATTCATTGCATAAATTTGTTGGATTGACATTTTGACTGGCATGTTTTCAACATTTATCCCAAAAAATAAATCAACAGTTTTGACTCCAAATCATGCAAGCCTTGAAAGTTTCTCATAAAGGATCAATATTTAGGCTAGGCCTACACTAACACATTTAGCATTTCCCCTCTGCATGTGTTTCAAAGAAGTGGTAAAATAAGTGCTTGTGGAGGCTGTTGGCATTCAGAATATAAAAAAAATATGGCCTTGCATTTTGACTCCGTAGATCTTGGCTTACCATCAATTTCAAAAGTAGATCTTGGTTAAAAAATGGTTGGGCACCCCTGGCCTACACTAACACATTGAGCATTTAAGTTAAGTTAAATCACTTTATTGTCAATTTCTCTACATATACTGGACATACAGAGGAATCGAAATTACGTTTCTAGCTATCCCACAGTGATGCTCACGGTCAGGGGAGCCAGAGGCCGCTGCGTCTCCACGCGCCACCTACCCATTCACACGCAGTCATACACCAGTGGAGGGGATTACCATGCAAGGCTCCAGCCTGCCACCAGGAGCAATTAGGGGTTCAGTGTCTTGCTCAAGGACACTTCGATGGTGTCAGGTAGAGTGGAGTTCGAACCAGCAACCACCTGCGCCACCACCGCCTGGTGCATGTGTTTCAATGAAGTGGTAAAAGAAGTGCTTGTGGAGGCTGTTGGCAATCAGATTATAAAAAAAATATGGCCTTGTATTTTGACTTGGGAGATCTTGGCATACCATCAATTTCAAAAGTAGATCTTGGTTAAAAAATGGTTGGGCACCCCTGTTCTACGTAGTATAAAGTGAACCAAGACTGTGTCGACAGGTAATTGAGGCTTAGAGCAGAAGCAGACAAAATCTCTTTTATTTGTTTGCCAGAGGTAGCCCCACTTCAGGTGACGTTAGGCCTATGTCAACTTCATGTCATTACGTTAGCATTTCATTCGTAGCTACCTGAGGTATGCTAGCTGGCTCATGTATGGAAACTGAACTGGCCAAATGCACAATGGAATTCAACTGACAGCTACTCATTTAAGCGCCTCTTTGCATTTAAGCACCTCTTTGCACATACCTTATCTGTCTGCTTCTATCTTGCTGTGTCAACCTCTCGTATATAGTGTACCAGCGTGCGGTGCTCTGTTTGACAGCCTCAACTAACGTCTCTGACTCGCTGAGGAAAAAGTAGCCGACTGGAAAAGCACGCAGCCACGTAGTGTTCTAGAATTGCAACTTTTCTAAGCTTTGATAGGTCATCCTTTTATCAGGAAAACCAGGCAGTCTATTAGGCTACACAAAACTCATTGTTTTACTAGTTGTTAGACCGATAGTTTAGCGTAATTAAATACTCTTAACTGAAAAGCCTGAAAAAAGGTTTCTTGATTTTGATGTCATAATGCAGCATGAGCTTATGTGCCGGGTTCCAGTCCCGGACAGCCCCGACCCAATTGAACCTCTGGCTGTATGGTAACGTTAACGCTGTCCATAACCACGGTATCTTCCACCAGAGAGTAACGTCAGCTTGCCAAATAAATAACCTTACAACCTTAAATGAGCGTTAAACAACGAATTATATAATTACCAACTACCTTGTTAATACCCAACATGGTGAAATGTTTACAACCAACTCAGAAAAGCAAGCATGTCCATACACTAATGTGCTAAGTTGTAGGGCTGGGCGATTTGGCCTAAAATCAAAATCTCGATTAACTGAACATTTTAACTTGATTAGGATTAATGAATGACTATTTTATTTATTTTATTATTTTGCCCACATAGTTCACTAAGAAGTTTTCTACTGTAAATATGCTCATATTACAAGTGGGAAGAAATTAATTGAAATGATTGACCTGGAAAAATCGATGATGAGTTCTGAATGTCCTGCTGCTTCACACTATTCAATATCAAAAAGATCAGACCATACCTAACTCAACAAGCCTCCCAATTGCTGGTTCAAACTATGGTCCTCTCACGCCTTGACTACTGCAATGCCCTTCTGGCAGGACTTCCTGCCTGTGCCGTCTAGCCACTTCAGATGATCCAAAATGCTGCGGCGCGTCTCATCTTCAATCAGCCGAGGAGGACGCATGTCACCCCTCTGTTAATCGAGCTCCACTGGTTGCCTCTGGCGGCTCGCATCAAATTGAAATCACTGATGCTGACTTACAAAGTGCTTAGAGGATCTGCCCCTTTTTATCTAAGTGCTCACATAAAGGCTCAGGCCACCCCCCGACAACTCCGGTCCTCCAATGACTGTCGACTGGCAGGCCCGGCACCTCGCCCAAGGCAATCCAGACTCTTCTCATGTGTCGTCCCACGCTGGTGGAATGACCTACCAAAAACAATCAGAACAGGGCCTTCTCTGGAGGCCTTCAAAAAGCACTTAAAGACCCAGCTATTCAGAGAACA
This sequence comes from Limnothrissa miodon, assembly GCA_017657215.1. Taxonomy (NCBI): domain Eukaryota; kingdom Metazoa; phylum Chordata; class Actinopteri; order Clupeiformes; family Clupeidae; genus Limnothrissa; species Limnothrissa miodon. The sequence goes on along the minus strand of JAGFZM010004710.1, from coordinate 4,042 downwards.
TCTATCCTAGCACTAAAATGAACTGAAGCACTATCCCCTAGCACTATGCTCCATAAGGTTTCTACTATGTAGCTTAATTGTTATCCTCTTTTTGTAAGTGGCTTTGAATAAAAGCGTCTGCTAAATGCATCAATGTGAATGAATGTCAATTACAATGACTTTTCCATTAATCGCCCAGCCCTACTAAGTTGCTATCAGAGATCAGCTTGTTTGGTTCCTTATGGTGGCCCTGAAGTGCAAACCACATTAATAAATTACTAAACACAACAACAAATTTAGAAACAACAAAAAAATTGAGAAACACAAATTAAGAATCACAAAAACAAAATTGAGAAACACTACAACAAATTAAGAATCACAAAAACAAAAGAATCACAAAAACAAAATGAGAAACACAATTACATTAAGAAACCGGAAAGGGTATGTAAGATTTTGGTCTTAGCCTGTAAATTATGCCGACAACAGCTTTTAACATTTCAGTGGTTCATCCTCAAACCAGAGGTGTGAGAAGTCAACGACAGCAATCCAAAAGTAGAATGGGTGGAAAGCAGAGAGCCAAGAGGAACCTTTTAGACAGCGAAATCTAATTACCATTTATTTGGAATTACATCACTGCAGATAAGATTAGAAACAAAGGACCCAAAAGATTCATTGTCGAAGCACAGTTGATGGGCCTTTTGGGAAAGGGGAAGACACAAGCCCCAAAAGGGCGTCAACGCCTAAACAATGATTGGACAAGTACACTGAAGGTAGCATCTTCAATTGACCAATGGAACCTGAGTGTAAAGATGGACCAGCCCCAATCTGTGCCTTACCTGCCCTTTTAGAACTGTATATAATGTCTATAGCTTAATTTGAAGGTAGGCACTTTGACACCAACGTCTCCAAAGTATGAACTTGTACTTTGTTTCTGCTTATTCTTGAATTAAGAACTTTGACTGGACTATTTTTTGAATAAAGAATTATTTTGCATCGTTCTTGGATTATACACCTCCTTTTTTCTTACAGGTAGGTACCAGTCAGCAACAGCAGACATCACTGATTGGACGACGGGCTGTTTGTCTAGTTCAGTGTTTCTCAAAGTGTGGTCCGCCTGTGACCTCTAGTGGTCCGCGAGGGAATCAATAAAAGATGGCTTATACAAACGTAACTGCTGTCTATTTGAGAATATGTTGATTCAGGACATAGGCCTACGTGGTGATACTGGATATGCTCAAGTGTAATCAAAATATTGTGATGAACTTGGCTTTATTTCAATAGCTTCAAGTAGACAAACAATAGCTTCAATGGCTTGACGTAGACAAATCACGATTCATAATGAGCCTACACACAGTTGTTAACTGTCTGAACTGTTATTTTATTGGTAACTTCACTAACGGCATCGTAGCTTCAAAACATCAATAACTGTGTAATATCAGATAAACGGGCAAGCTAATTGCTCATAAAGTCGCTAAAAATACCCGTTGCTATGGACTTGGTGCTATGCCCTCATTCAAGTCCAAAGCCACAGGTCCAATCAGTGATGTCTGCTGTTGCTGACTGGTACCTACCCTTTCCGGTTTCTTAATGTAATTGTGTGATTCTTAATTTGTTTTAGTGTTTCACTTTTGTTGTTGTTTCTGAATATGTGTTTCTCAATTTGTTTTTGTGTTTATTAATTTGTTCATGTGGTTTGCACTTCAGGGCCACCATAGTTCCTTCTATTTTCCATGTCTACATGAAATGGTTTAAATATGGACGTATCACCGAAGACATTTTCTTTGCCATATACCAAACCTGCCTGAAACAATAACTTGCGCCTACGCAGGACAACCTTTCACTCGCCACCAACAGTGTCTGCATACTGCAAAACACAGCACCTTTTAGGGTCACAGTAATATAAGTCACAATTTAAATTTAAATATAAGACAGGCTAGTTGATTTTTCGTCTGGGGTAAATCTTGTGTTTCATTTGCCAAATGTCTTTATTTTTTGGCCCCGCCTGTATATCAGATCCGGCTTTTAAATGGACGTATCGGCAACGCCCCCGGTCATTGAAACCAGGTTATTAACTAGATAAAGTAATTCCAGTGAGTTATGTTTGCATGCACCTACATTGATTGCCTTAATTTATGGCAGGTGCATACACTAATAGAGAAATGAAAGCTCTAAGTGAAAGTTCTACCAGGAAGACTCTAACATTACATCACTAATTGCATGTCCGATTAAATTAACTCACCTGTCTTATAGATTCACCTAACAGGTACGTTCTTGCTGTTTCAGGCAAAACGAAATCCCCTACCTCCCTCCCCACCACCGCCAGATGGGTCCATGCCACTGCCACCCTGCTGGGGGTCACCCCTAACTGATCCTGCGTCTCTGGCCTCCTGGGTGGGCTGCCTCCAGCTCCACAAACGACCCCTGACATGATTGAAACTGCTTACAGCTGGCCCTATGGCTCGACTGCTCCTAATGATCGCAGTATATCCTGGGATTATAATGGGACTATTGTGTTGCTATATTTACACCATTGTTTTCTTATGATGTGCACCTTCATTCTAGAATTACTATGGCAATTCTATGGTCCAGACCTATTAATACCTTGGACTAAGCACCCTCTGAGAGACTGAGGTTACCCCTTTGAGCCATCGGAACTGCCCAAGGTTTCTTCCTTTACCAGAACAAGAAAAACAAAAAATGATGACGGGGAGTTTTTCCTTGCCCCTGTTGCTCATTGGTGCTCTTTATTGTGAAGCGCTAGGAGACGTGTCTTTTGTAAAATGCGCTATACAAACAAAATTGAATTGAATCAGCTCCCTCCCCACCTCCGCCAGATGGGTCCCTGTCCTTCGTACAGGGGGTAGGCTCTGCCCCCTGCCAGCTTTAACCAGGCAGGATCTGCAAAATCCTGGACCATGGACGGGGCCTATGCCAAATACTGTTTTTGAATATAATTTGTAATCAAATCAATATTTCTTCATCATCTTATTCTCTGAGCCTTAATGGGAGAACTGCCTCAAAGGTGGCACACTGAATATTAAAGTATAAAGGTTAGAAAGTTGACAACTTCATAGCACACATAATGCATTAAAGCATTGAAATTGCAGTATTTTTTCCATTGCAAGGATTTGATTTAGTGTAGTGGCTTAGTGGAATTACTGTTACCGGGCGGACAAAAGCGCCAAATTTTACATGAAGCTTCATTAGGGCCTAATGAATAATTTTAGCCTAGGAGCCCAACTGAATTAAAAATTCCCATGCAGAGCACAAAAATAAAAAAATCATAAAAAACGTATATATATTTTTTTCTAACTATAGCAAGAAAGCTGCTAATTATGTTCTTTCAAGGGCACTGGATGAGCTGAAATGTATTTTAATTTGTGCTCAGGTATACATCTTTTGAAATTATGAGTGTAAAATAACAGGACAAGGTGCCTAGTACCTGAAAAACTTCATTACAGTAATAGCTTAAAATTAGTAGGCGGAATTTTAAAATAGGACAGAAGTTTACATATCACCGGTATCATTTTTAATGGAAAACAACATGAATATGCATTATAATGGATTTGAAAAGTAACTCTGTTCAACAATTCAGTAGAGTTTTCAGTTTTAGAATTTTCATGCAAACTTACCATGAGTACAATTATAACAGAAATCTAAACTCAAAATGAGCTCAAACAAACCAAAAAACACTATATTTTACAAGAACTATTTATATTAGAGAATAGTGTTTTGATCACCTGTTAGTTTTACTTACACCATTAAAATGAGTGGAAACGAAGCATCTAGTTACAATTACATTTGCAAAGTGGTGAGCAGTCCAAATTTGCTTTGCCACATTTGCATGTAGAACCCCTTACATGAACGTTTTATAAGCTCTCTGCAGGCTCTAGAACAATCCCCTTTACATGAACATTTTATAAGCTCTCTTACATGAACATTTCATAAGCTCTCTGCAGGCCCTTGGAACTTCTGGGAGTTTTATCCAAACTGGCACCCTTGACCCTGATTCATTTGTCCATGCATACAGTAGTATAGTAACCCTAGTAACCCTAACCCTTTG
>JAGFZM010004709.1:5000-13458 GCA_017657215.1 Limnothrissa miodon | reverse complement strand
TCTCTCTCTCTCACACACACACACACACACACACACACATACGTACATGACTCATTCTGCACTGGCACTGCACGTCTCTGGTTCTGATCCAGGTGTGTTTGAAGCTTCACTCGCTGGTCCAGACTTGATGGGAAACAAGCACCTAGCAGAGCACAGTGAGTGTGTGCGTGTGTGTGTGCGTATGTGTGTGTGTGTGTGTACATGCTACACATAACCATACTACACACCTAGGAGAGAGACACACGTCAGATCTTCTCCCTCGGGAGAGTAGTCAGGGACCCCAGCAACAGAAAGGAAGAGGGGGGCTTGTGTGTGAGGGGAATGGTGCATGTGCTACAGCAAAACACCGTGTGTGTGTGTGTGTGTGCGTGCTCCACAGACCTAGCTGAACTAACAACACATTTCGATCGGATGTTTCATGTAAAGGTCTGTGTCGGGTCATCCACAGTTGGCCTTCCTTCTGTAGTTACTCTGTGTGAATGCAGGAGGCAGCTGACCCCGAAGATTTAATAGGCCAGCTGCAATCCCACTGCTAGCTGAGCTGTGTGTGTGTGTGTGTGTGTGTGTATTGAACTGATAAGGTGAGAGCAATCAGACACGTACGACTCAGGAGAGAGCAGTAGGGTCGAAACCTCCGTCTCCCCCACACACACACCCACACACTCATATGGCCCACATGCGGCCCAGCAGCGGGGAGGGCAAGACTGCTTAAGCAGTCAGCTTGAAGATTAAAGTAGCTCAGAGTCAGTGACTGGGGCTGCTCATGCATGTTATTAATGATGTGCAGACTGAAGGCAAGCACTAAACCCTAAACCCTTAGCACTGAGTCCTAAGCCCATGCAGCCTAAACCCTTAGCACTGAGTCCTAAAACCTAATATTGAGTCCTAAACCCTAAACCATGAGCTCTAAGCAATAAGCCCGGAGTCCTAAGCACTTACATGAAAGCTCTAAGCGAAAGTTCTACCAGGAAGACTCTAAGCGTTACGTCACTAATCGTTTGTCCAATCATATGAACTCACCTGCTTTATAGACCCGCCTAACAGTTTCGCTCTTGCTGTCGCAGGCTCAGTGTCCGAAATTCCCACCTCCCTCCCCACCACCGCCAGATGGGTCCCTGTCCTTTGTCCAGGGGGGAAGGCTCCGCCCCCTGCCCGCTTGAACCAGGCAGGATCTGCTGAGTCCGGATAAGCCGAATCCTGGACCATGGACTGGGCCTATGCCAAATATTGTTATTGTGTATAGCCTATGTTATAATCTAATCAGTGAATCTGATTAAATATTTGTACTCTATTTTAATTCTCTGAGTCTTAATGGGAGAACTACTGTGCTCTACAGTAGAGAGGGAAGTAGAAGGATGGTTGCGGGTGATTTTTTCCCCTCAGGCTCAACTGGGTCAGCCAATACTGAAACAGAGTTAATGTAAATCTCAGCGGAGTGAGTCCAAGGCTTATTGAGCAGATGAATGAGTCTAAGACTGTAGAATCAGTTCTGAGTACTCTCTTCAGTACTCTTGGCCTGTACTGCTCAGTAGTAATTTCAGTACAGTTCAGTAGTCTTAGCGTAATTCAGTAGTCTCAGTACAGTTAAGATAAGTAACTTTATTGTCAATTTCTCTACATATACTGGACATACAGAGGAATCAAAATTACGTTTCTAGCAATCCCAGTGATGCGCACGGTCAGGAGAGCCAGACGCCGCTGCGTCTCCACGCGCCGCCTACCCATTCACACACAGTCATACACCAGTGGAGGGGATTACCATGCAAGGCTCACCAGGAGCAATTTGGGGTTCAGTGTCTTGCTCAAGGACACTTCGATGGTGTCAGGTAGAGTGGGGTTCGAACCTGCAACCCCACTGCGGTCACCGAACGGCTCCTCTACCACCTGCGCCACCACCGCCCGTAGTATTAGTGTAATTCAGTAGTCTTAGTATAGTTAGCCCTAGGGTTTGTAGCTATAGTGCCATGTATTTAGTTACATTTAATATAACGGTTAATGGAAATTAGCAATTGGGTTTATATAACAAGAAAACAAATGTGTCTTATGATTTTATGGTTTTATTTGTAGTTGATGAGTAGTTAACAAGGAACACATGTGACCATGAGTTTCATTGCTTTATTGGTATTTAAATAATGTGTCATCAACAAGAAAACATGTACATGTCTGTCTTTTTATGAGGTTTGATGGGGTGGTGTGATGATGTGTGATCAACAAGAAAAAACCCTGTTTGGTGACAACACATACAGTATCCGTGTCTGTTATATGGAGTTTGATGATGTGTGAACAATTGGCAGCAGGAAAGGTCAAATAAGCCAAGCAAGAAATAGATTACCGTAGATTGTTTTACATTGTGTTGTGGTGATGTACTGTATTCAAGAGAATGGTTCTGCTCGCGTGAGCACACACACACACACACACACACACATACAGTGGGACTTTGGCCACTAGAGGGAGCCCATGACTGTGGCTGTGGGGCTGGGAGGTTGTTATTCATGTTTTATTGGGGATCACATGAGGAAAATGCACCTGTATGTGTGTGTGCGTGTGTGTGTTTATGTTTGTTTATGTACCCCAATAGGCCCATTCTCGCACACCTGCTCTCTCTCTCAAACGCACACACACACACAAAGAACAACAACAGATGCCATCAGTGTTGCATTCTCGTTCCCCCAGTGAAGTGCCCCCCCCCCCACCCCCTCACACACACACACACACACACACACACACACACACACACATGTGTAAACAGTGCTGTGGGGCTTTGTCACGGGTCCAAGTGACATAGGGGCTTCGCAGAGTCGTGTGGTAACAGGGATGAAAGCGTAGGGGAACAGCGGCAAATAAAGGAGAGAAAATTGATGTCCTGGTTCTACGGCAGCGATAAATGGAAACCGTAAGCCCTTTATTACTGCAGCACTCTGGGCTCCTCCAAACATGAACCCAGCAGGACCTTTAGCTAAGGACTACACACACACACACGCACACACACACACACACACACACACACACACACATTTGCACCAAGGGAACAATGTTCCACTGAAACCTACAAAGAGGCTAATTATTAATTTACTGTAAGAAGGGAAAGCATTTTATCAACTTGGGTTTTACACACACACACACATGCGCATACATAAACACACACACACACACACACAGAGAGAGAGAGAGAGAGAGCTCATAATTCATACAGTGTTGTTCCAATGGGTTATTTCATGTAGAGATTGAACAGTCTACCACACTCTGTTACCTCCCTCTGCACCCATCCCATGGTGACTTTTCTCTTCCTCTCAGTCAACCTGTTTCTATATACAGACTATCTATGTATCTAATCTTGTATCTATCCTCTCTCTCTCTTTTTTTTATTCATACTATGGTGACCTCTCTCACACACACTCTTTCTTCAATGGTTAATAATCTTTCTCTCTTTATCTGAATAATCTCTGTCTATATATATATTTATCCCATACTAATCTCTCTTTCTCATCTTTGGCATGTCAAGGTCCATACAATTGGATAAGGACTTATTATACCCCTAAGAACTATTAAAATGTTTCCTAATAATATGCCAGAGTTAAAGCCCTTCCACAGGCTTCCTCATCCATCATTACGCACTAGTGTGTCTCCTAACCTGTGGTGAAATAATACATCTTACTTGATGCACTTAATGGCTTTGCCTATAGCCACCCTCACATCAAATGTTCTGAGAAGATTGATTAAGAAAAACTGCTCCCAGAAGTCTCACCTTTTTTAGATCAAAATCAATGTGCCTGTCACGCTAGGAGGAGGCCTGAAGATGCATTGCAGACTTTGAAAAAGAATATTTATGAACACCTTGAACAGTCAGGGAGGTTTTGAAAGGAGGCTGCAAAGAGTCTTTCTTAATCATGTGGGTCCATCTTGTACATTTACAGTTTTTTTCTATATCAATACCATGGACCTTTGGGAATTTTGGGATTATTATGATGCAATATTAACGCCATAGACTAATTGCGACTGAGTGTAAATTGCCACCTTACATGAGAGTAGGCAGTTGGGTTAGGCCACTGAGCCATAGATCTGCCAAAGGGTTTTCCCTTGACAACAACAGATTTAAAATGGATTTTTTTGCCCCTGTAGCTCATTCGTGCTCTCTGTGCTGTGTAAAACATGACCTTTGTATAATGTGCTGTATAAATAAAACTAAATTAAAGTTATTCAGTGTTGGTTTTACAATTATCTTGTGGTCAATGCAAAGACATCTGAAGAGATCAGGTCATTCGAGAATCAATAGTGAACTGGTGGAGCAGGTCTCAATGTATATGTTCCTGGGTGTTTGGACTGACAATTAATTTGTCTTTTTAGGAATGTACTCTATGTCTCCATGCTCTATATATGCTCTATGTCAGACTATACTTTAGACTAGTCTAGCTGCATCCATTAGAGCTTTTGTGAAGCTTGCTTGCTCTCCTGTCTTTTCGGTCTCCTCTGTACAACACATTCGTACCATGCAGATTAAGGGACCTTAAAAAAACGGCAATGCATCATCAATAAGATTTAGGCATCTGTAACCTTAACCTTGACCTTTGACGACCCCCCCCCCCTCTCTCCCTCTCCTATCTCTTGGAGAACACAGGTGTGTTCTGTGTCTGTACTCCAAAAACTACATGAGATTTGATTCCACCTTACAACTGAAGTCTTGTCCAAATAGTCCAACAAATTGATCTTTGGGGATAAACACACACACACAGTCACACACACACACACACACACACACACACGTGTGTATTTGGTTAGTGTTATAAGAAAAGACACAGCCCTCCCCACTCTTTCCAGAGAAACTGTGGCGTCACACACACATACACCTGAGAGCAGTTCTGTCTGGTGTCTTTTGTGCAGATGGAGACTGAAGGACATGAATTTTAAAAGGGGCCAGTAGCCATGTCAGAGAACAGCACCTGCCCCCTACCTGCTTAGTCCAGTTTGCCCTGGGCTCTGATTAACACACAGCAGCAGGAGTCCTACACACACACAGAGACACACACACACACACACACATACATACAATACTCACACATATAGACAAAAAAAAACTTGTACAAGGTTAGCGAGTGAAGGAGAACAAAAGAACACAGACTGACTGCAACTTCCAACTGACAGCTAATGCTAACAAAATGGTAGTCAAAGGAAATTCATGATGTCTGTCAGTTAGTGTAGCATAGCGTAACTGATGATAGGATTTACGTAATGAAGCAATAAACAGTTGACAAAATAAATGTGTGGCTGTTGTTTAGTCACAAGGGTGTATGTTGGACTCACAGTGCTTTGTTTTATTATCGGGGCTCACATAGAATGCCACATTCTTCGCTTGACACACACACACACACACACACACACACCTTGTAATCCCGTGGGCCATGCATGTCTCCTGAGAGGCTGTTACACAGACGGGAGCTAGAGGGGAAACCAATTGAATTTCAGTGCTGAGTGATTCTCCAGCCTGCTTCCAATATGAGAAAGAAAGACAACAAGACACAAAGACACAAATATGTTTATGCTTTGTTAAGCCATACAGGTCAGACAGACACACACACACACAGAGAGACAATCTTTCTCACACACACACTCACTCTCTTTCTCTGTCTCTCTCTCACACACGCACACACAGAAAAATAAGGCAGATTTATGATTTATGGATGAAGGTGTCTGAGTATCCAAAAAGAACCACACATAAACACACACACACACACACACACACACACACACACATAAACACACACACACAATAAACTTTTAGCTTGTCTGTGTCCCAATACCCACACTAGCCTGATGCATCAACCAGTGTACCCATTAGGATACCCATTATTATATTTATTAATTTATGTGAGGATGCACTGACCAGAGACATCTCTCAATTTCATTGTACCTGTGACAATGACAATAAAAGGACATTCATTCATTCATGCTTGCTTCCGTGAGTACAGAAACTTCCTGCTTCAACCCAATACCCAAAATTCGGATTACTAAATATTCGTTCCCTCTCCTCAAAGACTGCCCTAATAAATGAGCTTATTACCGATAATGAAATTGACATACTTTGCCTAACCGAAACGTGGCTAAAACCGGACGAATACCTTCCACTTAATGAGGCTACTCCTCCAAGTCACTTTAATTACCACATGCCTCGACACAATGGTCGTGGTGGTGGTGTTGCCACAATTTATAACTCCAACCTTACTATGGCTCCCAAATTTGAATATAAATTTAAATCTTTTGAGGTCCTTGTTCTCAATCTTATGCAACCTGACAAAACATCTAGACCTAATGTACCCTTAACGATTGTAACGTTATATAGACCCCCAGGCCCCTATTCTGACTTTATGACTGAATTCTCAGAATTTCTTTCCTCACTAGTCATTAAAACTGATAATATTATAGTGTTGGGCGATTTCAACATCCACGTGGATGATGTAAATAATAGCCTGGCATCAGCGTTCCAATCCTTAATTGAACACATTGGCTTTTTCCAACATGTTAATGCACCCACACATACAGGTAGTCATACTATTGACCTTGTTCTAACATATGGTGCACAAATAGAACAACTTGCTATCCTACCTCAATGTCCTTCACTAACTGACCATTCCCTAATAACTCTAAAGACTACAATAGATTCTACAGCCCCTAACTCTATTTGCTACCACACTAGACGAATAACCTCCCAAGCCACAAGTGACTTCATAGATAAAATTCCTTCTCTTCTTGAACCCTTAATGACACAATACACATTAGAAGGCCCTCCTCCCAGCCCTACTCAAGTTGATCAATTAACTGATAATGTTATAGATGCACTTTACACTACATTAAATTCCATTGCGCCACTTAAAAAGAAAATTAGAAAACAAGACAAAATTGCCCCATGGTATACAGCACAGACACGCTCAATGAAGCAAGCTGCACGTAAACTTGAGAGAAAATGGTATGCCACCAAACTTGAAGTGTTCCATCTTGCATGGAAAGACAGCCTAAAAGACTATAAGAAAGCACTTAATAATGCAAAAACAGAATACTACTCCTCACTTATAAATGATAATAAAAACAATCCCAAATTCCTCTTTAACACAATATCACGCTTAACTAAAAGTAGGAATGAAGTGACACACTCAATTCCAATAACATTAGACAGTAATGATTTCATGATTTTTTTTAATGATAAAATTGAATGTATTAGAGGTAAAATAAATAACACCATTCAAACCTCAAATTCAGCTGGTTCCCCTATAATGGAAACAGCAACTCCTAGCCGACCTATAGCATACCTGGACTCGTTTACACCTGCCAGTATATCTGAAATTATCAAGCTGATCTCATCAAGTAAGGCCTCTACTTGTCTACTGGATCCAATTCCTACTGATCTCCTTAAGGCTACTCTCCCTAGCCTAGCTGAGCCGATACTTAATATTATAAATCACTCTCTTGCAGCAGGACATGTTCCCAAACTTTTCAAGACATCTGTCATTAAGCCTTTAATCAAAAAGCCCAACCCTGACCCTGATGTCCTGGCTAATTACCGACCTATATCCAACCTCCCATTTATATCAAAGATTCTTGAAAAAATAGTATCTAAGCAAATTCGTACTTTCTTGGACGCAAATAACATTCAGGAAACCTATCAATCTGGCTTTAGAGCATACCATAGCACAGAATCAGCCCTAGTAATGGTCTACAATGATCTCCTTATCTCATCTGATAATGGATGTATTTCATTATTAATCCTACTGGATCTAAGTGCTGCTTTCGACACTATTGATCACAGCATCCTACTACATAGACTTGAGCATATGATTGGCATCAAAGATTCTGCATTAGCCTGGCTCAGGTCATACCTTACTGGACGTTACCAGTTTGTACATGCACATAATGAAGCATCATGCCACACTGAAGTCAAGTATGGTGTGCCCCAAGGATCAGTACTGGGACCTCTGCTATTCTCCCTTTACATGCTACCTGTGGGATCTGTTATTAGAAAACATGGCATTACCTTCCACTCTTACGCAGATGATACCCAACTATACCTTTCAATGAAGCCTAATGATTGTACGGCAGTAACAAAACTTGTTGCCTGCCTCAGTGACATCAAAAACTGGATGACTAATAATTTCCTTTGCTTAAACTCTGATAAGACTGAAGTCATGTTGATTGGCCCTAAAAACCTGACCAACACTTTACCCCATCATCAGAGCTTACTTAGTGACCTTTCACTCACACCTAACACAAAGGTCAAGAACCTTGGGGTGTATATTGATCAAGACCTCTCTTTAAATAGTCATGTAAAGCATATCTCCAAAACCTCATTCTTTCATTTACGCAACATTGCTAAGGTCAGAAAATTCCTTTCTTTTGAGGATGCAGAAAAACTAATACATGCATTTGTTACCTCCAGACTTGACTATTGCAATGCACTGTTCTCTGGATGTGG
>JAGFZM010004708.1:0-36847 GCA_017657215.1 Limnothrissa miodon | reverse complement strand
ATTTTCAGTTCTCTTGTGAATGATAAATAATTTTACACTTTGGCAAACAGCAGTTATTTAACATGTGCCTGGAGCTATGATCCACTTTGGCTTCTATTCAGAACCAATCAGAACCAATCCCACCTACACAGCAGATGGCCCGGGGCGCTGTCTTACACTCCGGCGGATCACAGAACCAGACATGACGCAACCTCCTTTAGTTCACTAGTATGTGGATAATGCAGTGGTTAGCATCCACCCAGGCAAACACATTCTCCAAGTAAATAGCGAATCAGTTCCCACATAAAGGGTTGTGTTGACGACAAGTTGAGGTATGTTAAGGTGCATTCATCTTATGCTGCTATTTTTATTGCGCTGAAAATGATAATGATCTCGCTGGCCAAGAAAGTCAAGGGCTGACCTGTTTGTCAGCAAGAAGAAATATGTCCACTAGGAATAATGTCCTTTACTAATGACTTGTGTTTGCTCATGTATGTATGTATGTATGTATGTATGTATGTATGTATGTTTCTGTACATATATAATAAATGTATACACATGTAGTTCATTCCTACATTGATAGAACAATATATTTAAACATTCAATCCAATCCAGAGTTTTACTTATTATTTTTTTTGTAGGTCAATCAGAACAAGCATCAGAGAATAACATCAGGTGTTCCCCCAAAGATGCAGCACAGTGTGTTTATTTCTGGCCAATGCTGGGTCAGGTGTTGCCAAGGGTGTATGACGCCTCTGCAGCTTTGTATTTGTGTGTGTGTGTGTGTGTGTGTGCGTTTGTGTGCGTGCATGTATTTGTGTGTGCATGTGTGTATTTGTGTGTGCGTGCACATGTATGTGTATGTGTGCATTTCTGTGTGAAGGCCTTCGGGGGCAGCATTAGGGGAGTTTCATTCCCACCGGCCCTTCATCCATCACCTCCCTCCTCCTTCTCCTCCTCCCTCTGAGCCAGCAGGGCCTCTCCTGGACAGTGCAGGTAAGGAGAGGAGAGGAAAGGATGCTGAGGGGGTGAGGATGGGGGTTGGGAGTTTAAATATGTCCTGCTCATCCCTTACCCAACAGAAAGGCCCTGTCAGTGTGGGTCTCGCACAGTCTTCACTTTGCCTTTTCTCTGCAGCCATTTATCTTGCTACCGGTGAGTGTTAACAGCTAAGCAGGAGAATGGGTATTTTCTTGCCACGGTTCTAACCAGGCAAAACAGTCCTATTTCTAATACTGTAGGGTTTCCATTAAGGGAAAATTGTACTTTTACAGATAAAAAAATGTTTTTACTTTGCAAAACACTTTTACAAAAACATATTGTCCTGTTCTTATCCTCCAGTTCATAAAACTTACACTTTTTTTCTCTAAAACAGTAGAACAGTTTTTTACAGTCTTATAGTCACCAGTAATGGATTAAATTGAATTTGAAACATAAATACCATTGATGTAGGGCATATAATGCCATGAGATGTATGTAAAATGTAAGTTAAATTTGCATCAATCGGTACCAGAATCAGTTTTAGAATGCAGCCATTTCCTGTTTGCATTCAGACTCACATTACTACACTTACTGTAGCTTACTTAGTACACTGCTTGTCAGTTAGGACAGATATATTGTTTTCTGCTCCTCTTGCACAACTAGCACGCACAAAAATGCTTCTCATCTTGTACTGACGTGCTCACACACAAAATCCAAGGAGGGCCCTGTTGTAGAGCAGTTAGTGCTCCCTGGCCAGACCCCTTTTTCCCTTTAGCAGGTGGTGTTCATGAGTTGTTGCGGCACCCCCCTTTTGTGGTGCCCCCATTTGACCGAAAGCACCGTGATGTGGCTGTGGGGATTCCTCTTAGGTCACAGTGGGATACAGAGCATCCATCTCGCATAGTGGCTAATGATGCTGGAGGTGGTGTTTGGCAAGAGGGTTGCAGGTTCAAACTCGGCTCCACCTTATTCCGTGTGTATTTGTCCTTCAACCAAATACAGATCCCCAAACTGCTTCTGATGAACAGGTTGTAACCTTCCATGGCAAATTGTGTGCTCCATTCCAGTCAATTTCTTGCTTTTGCTGTCTTAGCTCAATGGAAAGACTAAATTTAAAAGAAAGTTCTCAAGACCTCTGTATTGCTTTTTTTTAACAGATGTTTTTGTTTGTCAATATTTACAAAATACCTCAGCCTTGGCTTAGTCTACACTGGGAAAAAACTGCAGTTTTGGTCTTCTGGCAGTCTCACCCCTATCAAACAGGTGAATGTGAAGCTTACATTGTTACTGGTACGAGTTTGAGTCCTTGTAGGAATAGAAAAGCAGTATATAAATGCAGTGCATTGACCATTCAATGGCGGCATAAGCTTTCAAACCCTCATGGAGCGGCACATTCAGCAGGAATGGATTGATTAACCTTCACTGGATTTCTTGTTTATGGTCTTGTTGGTCCATTTTCAGTCCATATCACACCATTTCACACCATATATTGGTGATGGTGGTGATTTGTGTTGGTAGGCTAACTGATAATATGGAAATAGGAGAAAATACTTTGAAATATTTTACTATGTCATTTTTTGTCTTCTGCTTGTTGGAACAAACTGTCAATCACATTGCAACTGAAAGCAATCAGTCATTCAATTGAGATGATACTTGCTACTTATTTCCTATGCGTGCGGGAGTGTCAGGATGGTAATGAGACTATTGCTACATGCTAATTACAAAATGAACCTTGAATTGGTGAGGAACATGGCGAGCTTATTAGTTAGGCTTGCATTTCTGTTAGATACACACATGCTCACACACACGCACACACTTATCTATGAACATCTTTTAATCCAGGACTGGCATCAGACTAAGGATTCCTAGCTAAGGGATGTCAGATGACCCTTATTTATGATTCAGTTGTTGACATAAGGTGACAATCAGAACTCTAGACACATTAATTCTGAGTAAATATTCTACCAGAACCATTTAATCAGATAAAATCAATGTTTGAGAATAATCTATCCATCTAAACACTCTTCCTGTCTTCCAAGTTAATGTTAGATAACGATATAGATACAAATAACAAGCAGCCTAGTTAGAGCTAATTTAACTCATGTTTACCAGTGGTGTGATGTCTGTATGTTATTACTCCCAACAGTGTGTCAGTTAGTGAATATTGATATCAGTCATATCTGCTATTAAGCATGTAGGGTTTAGTTTGATATTTTCTGGATGATACTGAAGAAAACATGGAGTAAATGTGGTTGTTTGGTTAAGCTGTGTTTACCATATGTCTCCTCATGCGTCAAAACCATTGATCTAATTGGTTTTAAGTTACAGACAAATGTTGATATTAGCTCAAAGGACTCCCTGTGCATGGGATCTTTGCTAGAAGCTATGCTAGATCTATGAGCTTAGTGCAACAGCCAGGCAAAAGTTCAACTGAGAAGCAAAGCAGTAAAAACACCAGTGTGTATCAGGAGCTGAGCCTCTTTCAGACCAGACAGAACTGGATATTATAGATAGCAGCCATGTTCTCAGGAGCAGCTGTTGCCCCTTGGACAGTGATGATGCAATCCATGTACCTCATCTCAAATCAATACAAAGTCAGAATCAGGGAATTCTATTCAGGTTCAAGGTTAAGCCTGCCAAGAGAAATTTGTTCTGGACTTCATGAAAGTCACAGAGACGTTTGTATTAAGGTCTTTGGTGGTGCAGATTGGAATGCCCTCATTTCCTGCTGGATGCTTTCCTCTATGAGCCGAGCCAAGAGAGAACAGATGAGAACTGTCAGCCGCACAAGACGAGTAGGAGTAGAAACAGCATCACTGTATCTCCGGTGCCCTTTTTCTGATTGTAACAGAATTAAAGGCCTCACAGAACACGTTTTTGACCATAAGAAATTGTTCTTTGCGGCTCAATAATAGCGTATGCAAATTTGTGCGTCTGAAAGTGACCTAGGAGCACTGGTAGTGTCTTATGCAAGCTCATTTAAAAGGGCTAGAACGAAACGATTCCTATTTCCTGCCCCCACCCCCAGGGCAAATTCATGAAGAAACGGGATTGGACCAGAGACGGTTCAAAACTATCTTTGATTGGCCGATGCAAGTACAGGAGGTGGGTCCTACAGATCATACGTGTTTGGATGTCTCTTTTCAGATTGTTTGTTAAAGCTATGAGGGAGGCGATTCAAATAACACTCCCACACATGAACAAGGTGCGACAAGAAAAAGGGAAAACTGCCTACTAAGAAGGGAAAACTCCCCACTAAGGAAACCTTGGGCAGATCAAGGACTCAGGTGGCCAACCCAACTGCCAGAGGTCATGTGGTCAGAGGGCTCATGTGTAGGGGTGAGGGGTAGTGTACTGTGTGTGTGTGGGTTTGGAAGGCATTCTAATGGCTGTGATGAGGTCATGTGCTGTGTATGTGTTGCAGAGGGGAGAGCTAACTGGAGATGACACTGATGAGTGGGCTGTGTGTGAGGAAGAGAGTGTACTGTTGTATGTAGAGGGGCTGCTGTGTTGGGGAGGGGCCATTAGATGTTGTAGGCACAGGGCAGGGTGTGACAGGTGGTATGATTTGTGTATGCGAGGTGGAGGACGTTCGCTGGTGATGGTGTATGTGTGTGTGTGTGTGTGTGTGTGTGGGAGGGTAAGCGCCGTATGTTGTATGTACTGTATGTACTATAGGGTGGTGGGTGGAGGGCAGGGCAAACAAGGGCTTTGGGTTGGCAGGTTTTTGGATTGATGGTTAGTGGAGAGTAATGGCATGTGTGTGGGTAGATGCAAGGCAGTCTCTGGAGTCAGGGACGTAATTTCCACGGGGGTTACGGGGGTCATGACCCCCCCAATAATCAGATCCAGCCATTGTAACCCCCCCAATAATTACATCAGTACATTTAACACAATTATGAATTATTTTTATACTTTAATTATTTCAATTATTGTCTGCAGAATACATGTAGTTGCAGCATGTTTAATCACCTTGTAATGAACCCCCCCTTCCTCCCCACACCAATTACTTGGTATAACCCAGCCCGCATTCTCTTCCAACTGTTCACGCTGTTGCGCTGCGCATTTGTCATTATGTTGATAGCGGGAACGCCTGTCACCTGAACTCAGTCATGAAAAGATGCGGACAGGCAACACTTTTCAATTGTTGGTTAAGTAAAAAGATTAAAAGTCCTGACCAACAGGAGGTAAATACACATATTGTTAAGTTAGCTTATGATTTGTGAACTAGAGTTGGTTGGTTTGTTGTTGATTGCCAGTTTAGCCTTCTGCAAGGAAAGACAAGAGGCTGCCACGTGATGTAGCCTACTGTGTTAGACCAATGTCAGTTTTCCTGAATTATTCTAACTGAAGTTACGGTTTGCTACAATACAGTCATACGTTTTGGCATCGTTTACCTATCTGCCATCCCTTGCTTAACTGTTATTGATAGTTAGCTGCAGATGGTTAGTTCAGAAAATATGCAGTAAGGTTCAGAGACTTTCCCCCCTGATTTTGAGCACAAATGCCTGCACAGACATACATATGGTGAATGACGGTGTCTGTAGGCTTGTAGTTTCAAAAAGATTGTTAACTTTGGTCTATGTCAGAAATTCTGAATGTAAAATAATTGCAATGTGTTGTCATGAATTGTGACATTTGCTGTGTAGTTTACTGGTGTCAATACACTGACTCATTTGATAAATCAAAAACGTTTAAGATTAGTTTTTCATAATGGATACACAAACACAAAATCAATTGAGTGGAAGCTGCCATGGTCTTGTTAGCTACTGCCTAAACACAATAGAGATTTACTTATGTGTCATTGTGGCATAAATAGTCAGATACACAGCTGCAACTATATTAAGTAAATCACTGTTCAAGTATCACTATGTATTTCTAATACAGAATCAGAATCAGTTTTATTGGCCAAGTATACTTGCATATACAAGGAATTTGACTCCGGTAGATGTTGCTCTATAGGACGTCCATCATTGTACATACAGTGTAAGAGGTATAATGGGTATGATCAAGACAATAGACAATTTACTATATACAATATACATAGACTACTATCAACATTATATACAGGTTATAAATTATACTCAGAGTTTAAAACAGTAAGGTGCAAGGGAAAACAGTGGTGCAGGTGTAGTGCACGAATCATGGCAAGTGCAAATACAAAGATCAGGAACATCAAATTAGTTGGACTTAATCAAATTTAGCAAATATTTAATATTTTTCCATCTGGCAAGATAACAGTGGAGAGCCGACTAGCAAACATGTTGGTGGTAATCTGGCGTTTAAAACTAATTTATTTATTTAGAGATCTTGACCCCCCCAATGTTCAGCACAAAGTTATGCCCTATTATCTTGACCCCCCCAATGTTCAACACAAAGTTACGCCCTTGTCTGGAGTAATGTGTAATGGAGGGAGGGGGGTAAAGTGCTGCAAATCAGGTGTGTGTGTGTATGTAAAATGTTAGGATGTGTTTATGAGTGCTGGGGAGTGAATTTGTGCAAAGTCAGTGTAGTGTGCATTTAAGGTTTAGATGGGGACATAAACTTGATGTCATTGGTTGGATCAGTATTACTATGTGTGTTCTTAAAATCCACAACACTACTTTAGTCATTTCTGCTACAATGTAGCCTACACAATAATATAGCCTGTGTGTGTGTGTTTGCGTGTGTGTGTGTGTGTGTGTGTGTGTGTGTGTTTGTGTGACACAGCCTCTAAGATAGACTTGCACAGAGGATTTGTTTTAATTTTTATTTTATTTCAAAAGTGTCGATTGACGTCTATCTTATGTAGGCTACTTCTGTTCACATTTTATTCAGTTTTAATGATTTAGGAGTTATACATTCTTTATTCCTAAGCATCACTATTTATTCATAAAATAACATTTTTATATATGTTTTTATTTCAACATACTTATGTTTATATTTCAATAAAAATTGCCAGATTTTAAAAACACTTTTTGAAAATACTAGACTAGTGATGGCCAGATTGTATTGAGACTTCGAATGAAGTCTCGAGCATTTTACTATTTTTTAGCCGACGCTCCGTATCGAGGCGTGTGTCAAAATGGAGAGATCACGTGACGTGGTGGTTGAGGGCTCGGTTGCCCAGTGCTTGCCGTGCTGGCGCGTTGAATCTAGGTTGATTTTGGCGGGGCATCTCGACTATAAAGATGTCCCATGAAGAATATGTGCTCGTGGGTTTTTGTCAGTGGTTGGAGACTGTTTTTCAGAAGTGTTTTTTTTGCGGTGGATCGCAACTTGTGCATTACAAGATGAACAAGAATAAAAAGAGAAAGTTTTCGCCTGTTTGGGAGTACTTTGATCCGATTTCTCCCAATAAGGTGGGTCATGCAATAGTTTTAAAGACTAGACGGAGTTACTTAATATGTAAAGATGTTATCAGTAGCTTAATGTCGTCATATGTTAAATTTACTTATACAAGTGATAGCCTATAGCAACACCTCATCCATGTTGAGGCATTACTGTAGTGTGCATAATGGCAGAAGTGATTCTGATGGAAGGATGGAAGGTGTGTAGGCCAATACAGTATGAATTTTTTGCTTACTGCGATTAAATTATTTACTTACTGCTATTAAAGCTTAGTAAGTTGGTTTGTTCCCTTGGCTTTAGCTTCCAGGAAACAAGAGCTGGATCAGGCATTGGTGGACATGATTTTGTCACTTAACCTCTCCAATTACAAAAACACCTCTTCACTGCTCCCCATTTATCAGTTACAAAAGCACTTTATCACATTTGTACATTCATCACAATAGTTTCACTCCCCATTATAATTTAAATATATAAAAATATGTATTTTTAATAATTATATAATTATAATTTATTATTACCAGTATTTATAGAAATGTACCACAATTGGTAAAGTGCCTGAAACATCCTTAAATAAGCATGGTGCAATTTTTTCCTGTTGTATTTATTCACCACTAGATGTCCTTAGTGAGCATTTGAATCTGAAGTGAGGCCTCATGAAATGAACCTTTTTGCAACACATTTTGGTGAAAAGCTTCAAAGCTTCAAGGAAGCCTCATCTTGCCATCACTATACTAGACTATATTTTATCCAGTATAATATTCAGTATACAGTACAGTATACAGTTCAGCTGGACTCAGGCACGGCACACGTAGTGGGATCGCAAGTGTGCCCAAGCACACAACATCACTAATGACGAAAAAAACTTTGTTCGGGGCAAAGATTCTAGAGCGATATGCTAGAATATTTGGGATGCCAGGTTGTTATAGTAACAAAAAGGAACCAACACAAATATTCTAGAACACAGCAACTCAACCATGCCTAGGTAAGATTTGGCGCTGCAAAGATCTTGGATACTGCTTTGCTTGAACCCTCTCTGTATGCAGTATGAATGCGGACCAGAGACAACCGTGCTCCAGCATGGTAGACATTTAAAGGTGAAAATCGCTGAGGATCAAAATCCACAGCCCTGTTCTTTCAGGTCACCAAGCATTGTCTGTAGAAAAAAGAACAAAAGAATGGATACAACATAGACAGTGAAGCAAGAACTTTAGTGAATGGGGCATAGTGACTCAATTTAGATCAATTCATTCACTTAACATTAGTTTTGAGCTTGTAATTTGGTCTGGTTCTGGTTCTTGTCCTAGAGACATTATTCAGTGATCTTGAACAAGGCTATGGATTGTCACAGAGAAAAAAATTATTCCATTATTTTTCAAAGTTGAAGAGTAAAAGATGAACATATAATGAAATCTATTTGATTGCACTCTGATGATTTATCGAATTTCCACTAAACCTTTGATGGCCCATGGATAATTTATTTGCAAATTAATGTATACTCAATTAGAAATTAGAAAATAGCCTACATTTTGAAAAATGTTTGTGCGAAAGAGAGAATGTATGAGGGCATGCCAGTCCATTTGGCGTATGTGTGTGTGTGTATTTGTTTAGAGACATTGTTCTTAAGGTCCAGGGGCCTCATTTATAAAGCCCTTTGTGTGAAGCAGGGTAAAATTTGCAGTTGCAACATTTCTCGCAAAAGTTGGGATTTACAAACATTTTCCATGCGCAAAAAAAATTCCCAGGTTTCCGCAGTCTTTTGACCACACGTGTAATCTTGTGTAACCCTCCCGCAAAGTTTTCTTGACTAGCACCCTGTAGGACACTGTGTTTTAGTGACCTCCAATGGTAAAATAAAATATCACATTGATAAAGTAGCCGGATGCACAGCGCAGAGGCTGCATGTGAGCACTTTAAAATGTAAAGTAGTATTCATAACATGCATAATAAGAGAAATATGCAACAAATTCTATATTCATAGTCAGTGCTTGGTTCTTGGCGCTGAACTTACTTTGTTGACAACATCAGTTGTATGCTGCCACTCAGTTTTGTTATTTCAATATGATATTCCTTTTTTATGGCCTTCAAACAAGACAAACATTTAGTGAAGATGTTCTACCTCTGTTAGGAGGTTGGTCTTGCATTTCCTGAATTGTGTTTTGTTTTCACATTTACCGTGTCATGACTGGCTATCGAAGGCACCTTTAGAAGTGACCATATTCATTGAGTGATTAACATGGACCTTATTGGGTAAAATATGGGACTACCTTGGGAGGAGAATGAGGCTCGTGCGCAACGTATAAGGTAACGTAAGTCCGTATTTATAACGAGAAAAGTGTGTACATGTTTGCGCCGCAAGGTTTTATAAATCAGTTTTGCGTACGAAAATTCAGACTTTTTGCGCACAAAATCTTTTAGAGTGGAATCTCCGCAAAGTTTTATAAATGAGGCCCCAGGTCTGGTTGAGCAGCAGCAGCACCCCCCAGGCTGTTGGCCTCCACACAGAACCCATAATTGCTGCATTAGGAGCCGGTCAGACTGCAGCATCATTAGGCCACAGCATCACACAGCAACAGCATATCTCTACACAGACAGCTGTGAGGCCATAGGGGATAGACAGAGATTAGGAAGTGAGATGGAGAGAATGAGAGATGGCAATGCAGAGAGAGGAAGAGCGGAGGGCAGGAGATAATGATGGAGGGCAGAAGATGAGAGGTGGAAGATGCTAAAGGGGCAGATGGAGCTAATGATAAGAAATGTACACACTTCTGTTGTGACAGGAGAGAAAGAGAGAGAGAGGACAGAGACAGATACAGGGTGCATATTACATTGGGAGACATGGTGAACATTACATTGGGGTTTGTAAGGCAGATGATCCATGTAGGCTAACATTTAGGTTTAGTGGAGTATGTGAATCATCCTGCATTAGTGGATGAGCATCCCGCTCTCTTTCTTTTTGGGTCTCTTTCTCCCCCCTCTCTCTCTTTCTCTCTCTATCTCTTTCATAGCGTGACAGGCAGAACCATGTGTGGGTTAATGGAGAACAATCTCTCTTTCTCTGTCTCTGTCTTTCTCTCTGGTTATGTGTGGGTGTCTGTGGGAATAATCACTGATATTGGAGCCAGTGTGCGGATAAGGGAAAGTTTTAACAGTGGGCAATTTTCTGGTTCATTTGTGAACTGTATACCCCTTGTACTGAATGTGATGTGTGTGACTTTTGTGTTGTAATACTAATGCGAGATACTTTGGCTCTCTGGATGATTACTCATCACCAGTGCAAAAGCCTCTAGCTAGATGAATAAAAAACAAGCTAAAGTAAAACTTTTCCTATGTTTGGCTAGTAAAACACTTAAAACCAACGCATGGTCCCCATATGTGGAAGCCTGAAGCAATTATTCACAGTGAAACTGGATAGTTTCTTGAATTTCCCCTTGGGGATCAATATAGTATCTATCTAGTCTACTGATAGTCTATGCAGTGACAGCATGTGTGGTGTTTTACAGTAGGTGGTGGAGGGAAATTACTGTAAGAACACGATGTGAATGACAGCAACTTTAGCCTCCACTAGATGTGAGATTCTTTACACAGGTCCAAGGACACACTGCACACACCTCTCTGCTCTCTAGTACTACACTCTCTGTTCTCTAGTAGTTCAATTCAATTTTATTTACAGTATACAGCGCATTTTTTCAAAAGGCATGTCTCAAAGCGCTTAACACAAACAGGCCCAATGAGCAACAGGGGCACGGAAAAACTCCCTAGCAGCGTTTTTTTGTTTTTACTTGTTATGGTAAAGGAAGAAACCTTGGGCAGTTCCGACGGCTCAAGGGGCTAGCCCAACTGCCTAGGGCAGTAGTGGTCTGTCTGTGGACCACTCTATTCCCTAGTAGTGGTCTGTCTGTTGTCCACTCAGTTCTCTAGTAGTGGTCTGTCTGTTCTCTACTCGGTTCTCTAAAAATGGTCTGTCTGTTCTCCGCTCTGTTCACACTAGTACTGTCCACTCTGTCTTTACTAGTTGGGGGGTGGCATAAGCCATTATGAGAGCACTTGAGGTCACCCTGTGGTCACTCTTTTCTCAGCACTGTTTCTCCACTCTGTTCTCACTAGTAATGGTCACCCTGTCGTCACGAGTACTGACAAGTGTTGCTCAGTGACTCTTTAAAGTTATAGTTGCTGAGCCTCTGACATTTCCTTAACAGACGTCATCAGTATTCTCAGAAATTACTCATGCTCGAGGAGAGGACATTAGTGGGCCCGGGTGTTCTCTTGACATTACACCAGCAGGGATTCACAGGAACAGAGATTAAAGCATACAAAAACACACAGACACACACATACTTTCTGTGACTCTAGTTTGTGTGAAGCCTATTATACGCTTGTGGTGAGCAGTGTGGATTGGAAAGTCATTCTGTCCTCTCTGGATTCCCATAACAGAGAAAAAAAGAAAGAACGGAGCAATTTCTCAATTTGTAGTCACAATAAACTCAAACCCAAACACCCTTACACACACACACATACACACACAGTGAAATACACACCATAGGCATACAATACACACACACACACACACACAGCCCTAAATCCCCCACAGCGTATACACAGACGTACACACGCAGACAAATTCCCATATTGTACAAAGGCTTGTTCTGCCAGGCCATTCTTCAAGGGAATATGCATGCAGTGAAACAGCCATGTGCACATGCCCTTGAAGGGATTACGCTTGTAAGAGTACGAAAGAGACTCCCTTTTGTTCTTGTATTTGTTCACGGCTGTCATCTTTGCCTTTCCTCCCCCATCGTCTCTCGGAGACCTTGAAGACGTGTGATTGCAGAAGCCTCTTCGCCAGCCTCGCTGCCATCTGGCCCATAATAAGCCACTTTCATATCACTTGCTACTCATTTGCCTTTTCTTTCTCCTAATTTAAATGACTGTGATTAACATATGAACTAAGGCACATGAAAAATACGAACCCCCCCCCCCCCCCCCCCCCAAACACACACACAGACACACACACACTGCAGATTCCAACAGCATCAGCCTCATCAGGGAAGCTTGTATGCTGGCACCCTCAGTATTCCCAGGCAGTGGAGTCTTGATCCTCATTAGAACATTGACCCGATGTTCCGGCAGTATTCATCTGCATCTAGTTAACTCCCAATCACGTCTCACTCTGGAGAAGAGGTACTTTTGCCTTATGCTGAGGCTGTCAGTCAGAGAGGTGAATCCAGTTCAATTTCCCTAGGATTTTGAGTATTTAAGCTTAATTAGAACAAACAGCAACTCTGACCCTCTCTGTGTTCATTATGAGGCTACAGAGACATGTCGGAATGGAATGAGCCATCCTCATTATGATTATTTTGTTTCCATGGATATTATGGATATCACGAAGAGGCTACACTGGTTACATTACAGTTGCGTTAAAAAAGTAATTGCCGTAACATTTAGCTCCCACTATAATCAATGGAAATGACTACACCAGATGCAGCAGCACTGCTAACTTTCCCAACAAAACAACTTGACTTAACAGAACCCAGTAATAACACAGTTTCCTACATGTAACAGCAAGTAACTGTGTCACTATCACATGGTGCTGAATGTTTGATGTCCACATTAAACCTGATAGATTCTAATGTGTATGCCTTTGTCACTGTACATCATGTACATCATACATGTTAATGTGACTTGAGCGACTAAAATAGAAACAGACATAGCAACAAAAAGGCTTCAAAGAAGTCACGTAGCATTACATATATGTTCTGTTGTTCTACTTCTTATCACGTTCCTTTGGGACAGGCTAATGAAAAATGGAGTAATCAAATTAATTTGTTGCACACATTTGGTCGCGTCACTTGCAGTAGGACAGTGCTAGGCAACAAATGGATTTATTTCTCGTCTGCTCCATGTAGTCATATTGTTGAACAGCTTGTTGAACAGCTCTGAGTTTGTGTTCTTAAGAAGGGGGGGCATTTATCAGCCCCAGTGATGTAGGAGGCGCCTAGTAAAGACCTGCGTGTGTGTGTGGATCTTAAAATCTGAGCTTTGCCCTGCAGCAGGTGGAGGGGTGTGTGGGAGCTTCACTTGAGATCTGTGTGTGTGTGTGAGAGAGAGAGGCAGGAGGCAACCATGTATCTCTCTTTGGGGAGTTGGCGATCGATTGTCCATTTGTTTCCTGCTGGAGCCTCTGCCAGTCGCTGCGGGCCTTATGCGGTCTGGGAACGACATAGCAGGAGATGGGAGGAGGAGAGCAAAGGAGAAGAGGTTGGGAGGAGGGGAGAGGAGAGAAAAGGAGGTGAAGTAGGAAGTAGAGGAGGAGTGGAGTAACCCCAGCACCCATTAGAAACACACACTGCCATTCTCAGACAAGCTGGAGAGAAAGGGAGATGATAGGAGGGGGGATGATAAGAGAGTAAAAGAAAAGATGTGAGGAAGGGGGGTCAAGAGGAAGGAAGAGATATGACATAATGAGAGAATGGGAGGAGGGAGGAAGAGAGGTTTTGTCTATCAGCAGCCTTTTATAATCACACAGTGTTTCTCACTCTTCCCTCACATTTGTCTTCATCAGTCTACTGTATCTGTGTAAGAACAAACGCCATCCATAGCAAATAATTTGTTCTTCCTCTTTCTAAACTCTCTCTCACTTTCTCTCCATTGTTGATTTCTCCTTCATCTCTTTTTTCTGTCTCGTCCTCTCGTCTCCTTTCTCCTCCTCTTCCCTCGTCAGTTTAACACGCAGCTGGCCTGTGCCAAACAGTCCCTCTGTAATGAGGTGTGCTGTGACAGCAGCATCAGGTATTGATGAGTACCGCAGCTCAGCTTCCTGTCTCCTGTGATGTCAGTCGTGCTTTTCTTTGTTCCCCATTGAACGTCTGAATCCCTTTCAAAGGCCATCAGGAGCTTTTGTTCCCATGCCGAGGCTATTCTGGCTGCCTGGGTGATTTTCACACAATTTCCCTCATTGGCAATTCAGAGGATCTGAGAAAATGACACGCTCCTATTTGCAAACACATTTCACCATACAGACAAAAGCTTGTGGAAGTGTGAGTAAAAACTGCTCTTTTTATTGAGCTACATGAAGTCTCAGTTGTGGAAAGGCAAGTGTAAATCTAGAAGATATGATAAATATGTTGCTTACTTTTTTTTCTTTAAAGTGATGACTGCGGATAAGAGGGTTTCTTTTGCATACTGGTCCTTCACTTTCCCATTTGAAGTGCATCTTTTTGTTTGGAGCAGTAAACAGCAAACAGTCCAGCCGGCTGGGTAGATATTGTTTGTTCATGACCTCTGTAATAGTATAGAGCATAGAGAGTATAGTCTCCACTGGGCTGATGTTATTTGTTCCCAGTCTCACTTAGGGCTGGGCGGTATATCGATATTTAATCAATATCGATATAATTTCAAACCACAATATAATTTTTGACATATCGTATATATCGGTTATGACTTGTTTTTTAATCCAGAGACAAGTATTCCGCTTTTTTCTGCTATGCGACGTCTGTGCACCAGCTTCCTTGCCACTGATAGCTCAGTGCTCCTTGCTTTGAGTTAGCTCCTCCCTTCCCCTACTCATGTAGACCGAGTAAACAACAATGGCGACTTCCATAGAATGCATGAGTTATACAGATGGAGAATGCCGCGGAAAGGTTATTGTGGCGAAACAACGATTCGGTCATTTTGAAATGGAGGCCACCGGCAAGTATATGAAGAGTGTTACAAACTCCGAAGACAGACCGCCACAAAACCAGTGGGAACTGAGCAAAACTTAAGAACTCTTTAGCATGCAATGTTCCCTCACTCTATGACAGAAAAAGCGGCGGTGGAGCATAACGTTAAAATCAATTGCCTTATCACGGTGGACATGGCATCAATTGCCGTAGTGGAACGCGGATTTGTGTTGTTACTTTTGCCGCGACTATGATGAGAGAGCGCGATTGGCATTTGAACTCTGTGACGCAATGACAACAGACGAGTGGAGTAAAGTTAGCAGAACCTGTGAGTCCTACATTTGTGTCACATTACGGCGGAGACTCTTAACTCATTCGTTTTCTTTGCACAAAATATACAAATGGAAAGAAGGCCCACATGTTTGTTATTAGTGTTGCACAGTTTAGTTGAGAACTTGTTATTTTGAAAAAAAGGTCTTTATATTATTTTCATTATTTATTTTTTAGACACTTTATTTTATTTATTTTATTTATTATAATTTTTTTTTTTTTGCTGGAAAGATATCGAGGTATATATCGTATATCGATATATGAGAGAAATATATCGAGATATACATTTTAGTCCATATCGCCCAGCCCTAGTCTCACTGAGGATGGAGTATAGTCCCAACCGGGGAGATATTGTTTGTTCCTTGTCTCTCTAAAGATGGAGTGTGGCAGTGCTGTAGTCTACATGATACGCGGGTATACACCGTATAACCACCTAAAAAGATCTTGGGTTTGAGTATATCCAGTAAAACTTGGGCAAAGATACGTAGCCTATCAAAAAAAAAAAAATCACCCGTTGAAAGCAAATCACCCATCAAGAAATCAACGTCACCTAATCACCTCCATCTAATGGAACCTAACGGAATTCAATCACCTTCATCTCCTCCCCCCACAGCGAACAGCCAAAAAACTTACCACTTCTACTGTATATGGTGTCGAGGCCGGGTCATGGATGCCGCGTTAATGCTGGCATGGCAATGAAAAGCGAGGCATAAGGTTACTGAAAAAAAGTGTAAAATGAAGCGAAAGCAGGCGGCCCTATGGGTTATTTAACAACAGCACCCGATAAAACAGTAGAAGCCGCCATTTCTGAAGTTGTTTACCGAGACTGAGCATGACAACATTAGCAGCAGTACCTGTGGTCAGTGGAAATACTTAAATATTAACGACATTAGCAGGTTAGCCTACATTGTGTTCACCATAAGGATTTACTTTGCTCCATGACTTATGGCCTATATCAATTTGGTATAAAACTTAAAAATGGTTAAAATGCTCTCTAATATACCTACCACTGTAATAACAATAACATTGCCTCAAAAGATGCAGCAGATCTGGTCATATTCTTTCAGCATATACATTTGAAAGTATGCAGCATTTTAATAATCAAATTAAACGCAACATGGAAATGGTCATACATTCCACTGTCTTGTTGCAGATATTTTGCAATGTTTCTATAATGAAAACTAAATGAACTTTTGACTCATTGCTTTAGGCTATGCCTAATTTTATGTGTGTGCTGTATGTGATGCATGCCTGCAATAAATGAGTCATTGAATTGAAAAATGACATATTTGTGGATGCTTTGAAGTACTGTAAAATGAAAAACACAAAGAAGATGGAGAATTAGGCCTAGTCCTTGAGAGTAAAAGTCTTTATCGCAGGCTATCCTTAAAGGCCCACTATGCAACATTTTTCATTTAATTAATCCGTTTCATACTGTTTAGGATGCTAAAATGAGTCATTACACAGCGAACGAACGGTGTAGAATGCACCACTGTGGGCTATCGCGGTAGATACAGTACATCACTTGCAATGTTCAGCAGCGCGGACCGCCTCCAATAGAATGCAATGCAATACAATGCAATACAGCGGTCTTTAGAGGGAGCTTGTGAGGGAAAAAAAACAGAACGTTGCTTACCCCTGCTTTAATCCCCACCCCTTTAAATTCCTTTAAGTCCAGTGTGTGATGAATAATGTATCTAAATAGTTAACATTAGATATTGTAATTAGCATGTGTATGTAACAAATGCATTTAAATACATATTGGGGAAGGCCAGTGGGGCGAGGCGGGGCGGGGATGGGTGGGGGGAGCGACCCCATCACAGACAGTATACAAACCACAGAAAACTAGACTACAGCACTGAAGTGTAGTGTCCTCTGGTATATCATTCATTCCCAGTCTCTTTAATGATGGAGTATAGTCTCCACTGGGCAAATATTGTTGGTTCCTAGTCTCTCTAATGATGGAGTATAGTCTCCACTGGGCTAATGTTATTTGCTCCCAGTCTCTGAGGATGAAGTACAGTCTCCACTGGGCAGATATTGTTTGTTCATGGTCTCTCTAATGATGGAGTACGGTCTCCACTGGGCAGATATTGTTTGTTCAAGGTCTCTCTGGGGAATTTGCTGTCAGAAAGGCTAACAGGCCTGTCATTCCCTGCAGGGCTGTTGAGCTGGCTCAGGGTTTAGGGCTGAGGGCAGAGAGCTGAGTCAGCATGAAAGAGCAGAAAGAGGAGGAGAAACTTCTTAGTAAATACATGTACATGTGACAAAAATCTTTGGTCGTGTTTAAAGGAGAAACCTGATTTGAATCAATTTATAGGCCTGTGAGCCTTTTGATTTCACCAGGAACTGAACCTGGAACTAATACTGAACAGGGGCAGTAACTTACTTTAGATCTCTTTTTATGTTGCTTTCAGTCAGTCTTAGCCAATAGTTCATATTTGTCTATGTGGTCTATGTTATATTACATTTTCTGGTTGGTTTTATACAAGCTAGTTCACAGCACACTTCTCCTTTATATAGGCAACATAATTTACATCTTATTAGTTATAGAACTAACAAGTAACTTGAAAAGCCTGTATTAGCATTTAATTCCCCCTGGTTAATAGGATAAACATGCCTATGGGAAAATCTGTGATATATACAGTATGTGTATATATATATATATATATATATATATAGAGAGAGAGAGAGAGAGAGAGAGAGAGAGAAGACACAGAGCAAGATTCCATGAAGAGGAAGGGGGATGATGTAGTTGTTGATAAACAGGAAAAGTAGGAGGATGAAGAGGAGGAGGAGGAGGAGAATGAAGGTGGTATGGAGTAGGGGACAAGAGGGTGGGAGAGGAGAGAAATAAGGTGCCGTGAAGGAGAGGGCATGGAGGTGAAGGATGAGGAGGTAGCGGAACAAAGAGAGGGAACGAGGAGGAAGAGAGGAGAGAGAGAGACTCAATAAATCAGTGAGATCAAGAAGGGAGTGGGAGGAGTCAGAGGAGGAGAAGAGAGGAGGCAGAAGAAAAAGAAAAGATGGGAGAGGATGGTGGGGGTGGAGAAACAAGAAACCTTCCTTTAAAGGACAAGGCAGATTGGGGAGGAGGTGGAGGCAGATGGGGGAAGGTACCCCTCATCCTCATCCCTTTTTATCTATTATTTAAGCTTTACTGAATACCTTTTGTGATGTGACTGACACTTTGTTGTTTTGGGCTTGTGTTCTTGATTAGTTGAAGTGATTCACTAAATTAGAAATACAACTCAGGTCTTGACAGCACCAGAATTTTTAGGTTGTTGTGTGAGTGTGTGTGTGTGTGTGTATGTGTGTGTGTGTGTGTGTGTGTGTGTGATTCTCATTACTTAGATATTGTTTAAAAGTGCTGTTTATATGTGTGTTATTTGCTCGTCCCAGTTTAAATGTGTGTATCTGCATTCATGTGTGATAGATTTACTACGTGTGTGTGTGTGTGTATTGTAGGTGGTGGGTGGGTGAATGGGCCATAGAGGTCCCAGTTGCCCTGGCAGTAAAGAGGGACCTGCAGGTGACCGTGTGCTGCTGGAAGGCAGTGATTCAGCGTGTGTGAGACTCCTGAAGTACCAATCATTCTCCTTTACAAGGGGCAGCTTAAGTAGAGCCTTAGCCTCAGCTAACCCCCTGAACACACACTTTTTTTTTTCTAACACCCCCCCCACACACACACACACACACACACACACTCTCTCTCTCTCTCTCACTCACTCTGTTACTTTTCTGCTTTTGTGTGGCCCAGCTGACAGCTTGATGAATTGTTTATTTCAGTGTAAACAGTGCTAATGTGCTATAAGGTAAACCTTGACTGTGTTTTTCTTGTTCAGTGGATGGAAAGATGTGGAGACATGCAAGCCCGAGGGAGTGCAAGCCAGAGATGAATGAATATAAAATAAACAAAAATAAAAATGAGAACTCCTTTGAGTTGTATGTTTGCTGCTCAGTGATTATAACCTTGTGGTCAACCTTGTTGGCTAGATCTTAATGTTTAAGCACTGTCAAGGAGTTAAAGAAGAAGAAGAATACAGCATAGACCTAATAGCGAAGAGACAACTTACACTAAGTGAATGGGGCTTAGTGACTTATTATCAGTTTATGTCGCTATGCCCCATTCACATAACATCAGTTATCAGCTCATTTGGTCTATATTGCATCAAAATGTCTTTTTCCTACAGACAGCATTCAGTGACCTTGAATAATAGGGCAATGGGTTGATTGACACCTTAAGATGGATTTCAGAGTTTATAAACAATACCAGATATCAGAAACCATGGAATTTTCGAAATTATTTAATTCACTTGAGGATAGATTTAAGTAATCGTTGGTCAGTGTGGATGGAAATATCCTTGTAGTTGCAGTTATCTGTATGGTTTGCGTTCCAGGTGTGAACGGCCCATAAAAAAGTTCCTAGGGCATTACCAAGAGTTGGCATCCTCCAGACTAAAGTCCATAGTAGTCGATAAAAAAGTCATCTATAAACCACAGGTCAGGGTTTGTATCATAGAAATGTCTCAGGAGGAGGTGGGGAGGGAAGGGACCCCTGAATCAAGTTTCACTTTTTTATCTGTTATTTAAGATGAATTGAAAACTTTTTGACATTATTTTAAGTTTGAGTTTATGATTAGTTAACAATATTTACTAAACTAGCAATACAATCTCAATGGAGGGTGTTGAATCAATGAGACCATTAGAGATAGGCGTGGATTCATGTTTATAATATTAAATAATTACTAAACAATGTAAGTGAGATACAGATACATTACAGATAAAGATTAAAGATACAAATTACAGATAAATGTAAGGTCATTTCACCGCTTGCTATTCAGAAAAAAATATGAGTTGCACTGATTTACAGGGTGGATGCTGCTTAGTGCCATACAGTATAATTATGTATCATTTTCTGCCGTTTTTAAGTGGTTTTGAGCTCCACTCCAGAGCTATTAGGCTGGAGGGTTCTCCGTTTGCCAGCACTGTAGGGTCATTCACACTGATTTGCCATAATTGCATTTGAACAAAACTGATTGGCCCTTGTATGCATTTTCTAATTGGCATTTTTCCCCACTGTGTTAAATGAATGAGCTCAGTCTTAGACAGGGGGCTGTTATGCTCTCGCTGGAGAGGTTTGGTTGAGTTGGTAATGGGGTCTACCAAAGCTCATGTGATGTAAAAGTATACATCGGGGAGTCGCAATACTTGTTTAACCTTCACAAAACAATTTGTCAAATTTGCTTCTATGTATCTATCTATCTATCTATCTATCTATCTATCTATATATATATATATAGATAGATAGATAGATAGATTGATACATAGAAGCAATATATATATATATATTTAGTTGCGTTAACGCACTATTACAGTAACGTGTTCATTTCGACAGCTCTAATATATATCTGTCTGACTGTCTCTCTGACATTGCACTACGTTTTGGACCAGAAGTTCATCTCTGTCGGTCCCCTTTTAGTGAAAATATTAGAGATGATATTAGGTCATGAACTAATCAAATGACAGGAAAGAAGCAGAAATAAACAAAGACAGGAATGTTTAGTCAGGTGGAACCTGAGATAAGATGAGGACAGAGCAGGTTGGGAGTGAGTGAATATCAATGCAAGAGAACAGATAAAGAAGAGGAGGAATGTGAAAAAGCAGTATATAAGCAATGTCATTTTCGAAGGAGGGAGGTTGCTTCATGAACACAACTCTGTTCAATAAAGCCACACGTTGATCAGCATCTGACAGCTCCGTCTCTTTGTCATTTGGAACTTCAATGCGTTTTACATTGGACACAACAGGGGAGAAAGGGGAGGAGGTGGGGAAAGCATAGAATGACATGGTGAGACAGTTTTAAATAAGGCGCCCAGCGAATAGTTAGTGAAGCAGGGAATCAGTTGAGTAATCAGCTAACTAAGATCAGCTGGTGGAGGTGAAAGCACGATTCTGTGGCCGGCCAGAATTAACGCTGGTGCTCAGCATATATTGTAAAATGTACTTTTTTTTACGTTGATACACAGGGAAGCATCCTTAGGGTAAACAGATTTTTGAGATCTCAAACCTGGACACTTTGTGAACCTCTTTTGTTCTAAAAAAGTTCTCCCACTCACAAATGAAACTGGGCAATTGGCTGGAAAGGTTAGCCTATGTGCTTTATGAGGTGGTAGCTGGTATGTTAACACGAAATACTGCTGTATTTGAGTTTTAAATTCATACTTCTAGTACGTCATATGTTTTCTTGATTTTGGTTGGATGAATGGGAATCAGAACTCACATCCTTGAAGCACTGAAAACTAGGTCAATTTGATGATGACTTTTGAAAATGCCTTGTCGAAGTGCGTCATACGTTTTTTGAATAGTTTTAGGGTGGGCTTAATGTGAAAAAGAACATGAATTACGTCCTTCTAAAATCTAGGGCACTTTGATAGTGATTGCTGAAATCCAGGACATACTGTACAAGTGTCTGAGGCATATTTATTGGGACGGGGAGCTCAAAAGCGGGAC
Organism: Limnothrissa miodon; assembly: GCA_017657215.1. NCBI lineage: Eukaryota > Metazoa > Chordata > Actinopteri > Clupeiformes > Clupeidae > Limnothrissa > Limnothrissa miodon. The sequence goes on along the minus strand of JAGFZM010004708.1, from coordinate 15,056 downwards.
GTCTGGTCTGGTTGTCCTATGAACCCAGCACAATATGAACTAATTTCACCCCTGAGGTGATGCAGGACTCTTCCAGAGCTCACAGCAGGTGCCCTGTGACTCACAAAGTGTCTTATGCAGTTATCCAACACAAGGTGCCAGAAGTCATTAGGTGGTGGAAATGTATTGTATGCTTAAAGCAACACGCCACCGTACTTCAATATTAAAATATGTTCTTCCCCTAACTTAGACGAGTTGATACATACCTGTTCCATCTCTCCATGCATGCAATCTCTCTGGTGCACAATGCTATTTTGTTAGCATTTAGCTTAACCCAGTTCTTTCTGTGTACCAAACAGTCTTGAAGTTAGAAGCAACCAAGGAAATCGTTACGAATACTAACGTATCCTCGGTTCTCTGAGTGAGAAGCCGAAATATACGAGTGGATGATGCCTATCATCTCCTGCTTTTCTGAAGTCATTTTAAACCAACCCTTTGAAAAAAGGGCAGTAAGCGCACTGACGCGCGCAGGCAACTACTTAGACAGCCCTGCGTGACGTCAGAAAGTCTATATATTGACTGCGCTTACGCTTCAGGTCCTCTTTGCCAAGCTCGCCAGCGTCGGCGATTGAGGCCCGAAGCGTACGTTTCGGCTTCTCACTCAGAGAACCGAGGATACGTTAGTATCCGTAACGTTCTCTTTCGTTTCGAAGCCGAAACGTACGAGTGGATCACTACAACCAAGCCTCAAGAGCCCTACACCAAGGAGCCCAAGGTGGGAAGATCCATGGGACTGCCGCCGGGCCCAGAGAGAACACTCTCTGCTACACCCGGCCTGGTGACGTCCAATGCGTAAAAACGCGTGAAGGTGTTGCCTGAGGCCCACGAAGCGCTCAAGCAGATATCCTTCATGGGGACGCCTTTCCAGAAGGCCCAAGAAGCCGCCACTCCACGGGTGGAGTACGCCCTGACATGAACAGGCGGAGGAACACCCGCCGCCTCATATGCCAGACGTATGGCTTCCGTAAGCCAATGCGACATACGTTGGGTAGACAAGGCCTGACCCTTGGCACGCTCGCCATGGCAGACGAACAACTCGTTCGTCTTCCTGATGCTCTGCGTACGCGTCAAATAGGCACGAAGCGCTCTGACTGGGCACAGAGTAACGGGCACAGAACTGCCCGTCTCAGGAAGGGCTGGAGGCTCAATGACCCTCGAACGAGGGTCAGTGGACAGCACTTTCGGGCGAGAAAAGGGATTTGGTCGCAGCATGAAGCGCGACGCAAGGGGGTGAGCGCCTGGGGAAACGCCAGCATAGCCAACATGGCATGCTGAAATAGCTGCGAGGTACACCTTCAGAGTAGAGGGTGTACGACCCTGATCAAACAGATGTTGCAGAAAAGCAAGCACCTCGCCAATAGGGCAGACTAGAGGATCACAGCCTCTGTCTCTGCACCACGTGCTGAAAACACGGCACTTCAGTGTATATAACGACCTAGTGGACGTAGCTCTAGCAGCCTGAACGGTCTCTATCACTGCGTCTGACAGGCCACTCTCTAGGAGACGCGCCCGTTCAGGGGCCAAGCTGTCAGTCTCCACGCTTCCGGCTTGGGGTGCCACAGCGACCCGTGAGCCTACGATAGGAGGTCTCTCCTCAGAGGGAGAGTCCACGGCTGACCGTCTAACAGTGAGACCAGATCTGAGAACCAGCTCTGAGATGGCCAATTGGGGGCGATCAGAATCACCCTGTGAGCCCCCGCTCTGATCCTGGCCAACACCTGACGCATCAGAGGAAGGGGGGGAAAAGCGTAGAGCAGACCGCGCGGCCACGGGTGTGCCAGCGCGTCTGACCCTAGCGGCGCATCTCGTTCCAGCGAAAACCACGCTGGGCAGTGAGCGTTCTCTCTCGAGGCGAAAAGATCAACTCGTGCCCGCCCGAAGCGGGACCAGAGGCTGTGCACCACGGCTGGGCAGAGGCGCCAGTCGGTTGCACGCGGAACACCCCTGGAGAGGAGGTCCGCGCCTGTGTTGCGAACACCTGGCAAGTGCGCCGCCCTGATCGACAGGAAGTGGCGGGAGGCCCAGGTGAGCAGCTTGTACGCCAGGCGAAACAGGTCCAGAGAGCGCGTGCCGCCCTGGCGATTGATATACGCCATAACAGTGGTGTTGTCTGTATGCACAAGAACGTGTTCTCCTCTGAGAAGAGGGAGAAACTCCTTCAGAGCGCAGAAGACAGCAAGGAGTTCTAACACACTGATGTGTAATCTCCTGGAGGCTGTGCCCCATGTCCCCCTGGCGGGGCGACCGCAGCAAACGGCGCCCCTGCCGGTTTTGGACACATCGGTGGTCACCGTCATGCGTCTGGCTATAGCGCCCAAGGCGCCGCCTCCGGTGAAGGAGGACGGCCTGCGCCAATGCGCGAGGGCTAGCCACATGCGTCTGGACACTAAGATCCGACGGGCAGGGTTCGACCTGGAGGATACACCTAGCTCCGCTAAGGCGAGCTGCAGCGGGCGTAAGTGTAAGAGGCCGAGTGGGACAGCGCCGCCTGTGGCGCATAGGAGGCCCGTCAGTCTGAGACACAGCCTGGCCGAAACGCAGGCACCTAGTCTGAAGTGGCGTAGACACGCCCTGACGTCCTGAAGCCTCTTCGGTGTGAGCGTCGCTCTCATTGAGCGTGAGTTCAGCCTCACGCCCAAGAACTCGACCTCCTGGGAGGGAGAGAGCATGCACTTGCTTAGGTTCACTAAGAAACCCAGACTGTGCAGGTGACGCAAGATCATGTGAGTCTGTGACGTTAGGAGCTGTCTGGAATCTGCCAGCAGCATCCAGTCGTCCAAGTAATTGAGGAGTCTGATCCCCTGAGCGCGTAGCGGAGCGATCGCCGCCTCCACGCATTTGGTGAAGCACCGAGGTGCTAGAGATAGACCGAAGGGGAGGGCTGCGTACTCGTACGCCCTGCCCTCGAAGGCGAAGCGTAGAAAACGCCTGTGCCTTGGGACTATGCCTATGTGAAAATAGGCGTCCTGAAGGTCTATGGTGACCATGTAGTCCCCCTGGCGGACTGACTCCGCCACCATGCGCCCCGTGAGCATGCGAAAGGTGAGAGGTTTGAGCGAAGCATTGAGCGCTCTGAGGTCTAGAATAGGGCGAAAAGCGCCCGACTTCTTGGGCACCAGGAAGTACGTACTGTAGCGACCTGCGTGCGCCAGCGTCGGATCTACGCCCTTTCTCAGGAGATCGCAAAGCTCTTGTCTGAGAGCAGGGCCCTGGAGGGGGGCACCACTGACTCCATGACACCTCTGTAGGGCGGGGGTGGCCACCTGAACTGCAGTTGATAGCCCTTCAACACTGTTGACAGGACCCAACGTGACAGTGTGCACATCGCCCAATTCTGCCGGAGCAGAGCAGCGGCATGAGGAGGCAGCAAGGACAAACGAAGTGCTATGCTGCCTCCGAGTGGCACTAGGGGGGCCGAGGTCAAAGACTGAGGCTGTCCGCGAAGCTGAAGAGCGTCCGACTGACAGACCAGAGACCCGACGGAGTGCGGGGGCTGGGGGCCAGTTAGCCGTGTGTGAGGCCGCTGGGCGCTCACGCGTGACTGAAAGGCCGTGCGCATTACTCGCGACGCCCGGTGGGGCGGCCGACTCAGCGCGCACGTCAGCGAAATCCGATGTCGGTGAACTGTGCGCTTCACCTGCGACACCCCGTAGGGCGGCCGACCTGGAGCGCGCGTCAGCGATGTTGGTGGTCGAAGAGCCGCGCACTGCACCTGCGACGCCCCGTGGGGCAGCCGACTCGGAGTGCGTGTTGGCGACGACCTCGAAGAGGGGGGAGAAGCTACCCGTCTGGCCAAGGGCAGACGTGTCAGACTGAGCAGACAGTTCTGCGCGTATCTGGGCAATGAATCGACCGACAGAAGCGGCGAGAGAGGACGGGGGGGACTTCTCGACCGTGAACGACTCCGAAGCGTCGCATGTCCACTGCTCGGAGGCGAGCGGTAGCGCTAACAGAACAGAGAGAGTCCTCCGGCCTGGGCCGGGGCTCATTGTGAAACATTGCCCCAGAGGGGCGGTAGCGTGTGTGCGGAGTGCTTGTGAACAAGGCAAACTCAGCGCCCCGTAAGGGGGTGAGATCAGAGAGGACCGCCGAAGCGGGGGGGAACGCTCTGAGCTGGGGACTGCAGAGCGAGGACCCGGGCCCTTGAGAGCACACAGAGGCGTAGCAGTCAATGGATGGCGATCGCATGACATGCTCTGCCGCGCACGCGCGATCGCATCAGGATTGCTGTGGCCTCTTACGCCGGTCCCGGCTAGCCGGACGTTTGGCGGGAGCTGGGCACCCGCGTGAGCGGGAACGCTGCCAAGTGGGTTGCGACCCAGTAGCCAGCTGTGGCGCGGCTTTGGGCGCGTTCGCCTTCTTCTTCTGTTGTGTCCGTTGAGGCGTGCGAGCACGCGTCTGAGGAGCAGCGGGAGCGGTCGAGTGAGCTTAGGAAGCACGGGTTGCAGGGCCTGAGCCGCCGACTTCGTCTTCTCTAAGCGGTCGCGCTGTAGTTCCAGCGCCTGGCCAAACAGAGCATCAGCGGAGATGGGAGCATTCAGGAGATGCTTCTTCTCCTTCTCTGGCATAGAGGAGAGGTTCAGCCAGAGATGCCTGTCAAGGACGATCAATGAGCCAAGGGAGCGCCCGTCGGCTTTAATGGCCGCCCGGATAGCCAGTGAGGTGAGAGCGGTGATTCTGCGGAGCTGATGGACGGTTAGTTCCGAGTGCTGCGCAGCTAGATCTGCCACCAGTTCCTCCGCCAAGGAGGAGAGGAGAAAGGCGGTATTCATCGCCCTTATCGCCTGGCCTGTACAGATGAAGGCCTTGGAGGCGAGCTTCTCCGTGCGTTGACACGGCTTGGAGGGGAGCTCGGGAGGCGAAGTCCAGGTGGTGGCAGAGGCTGGTGCTAAACAGCCAGCGACCGCATCCTCAGCGCGAGGAAGCTGTAAGAGGCCAATGGCGCCCGCACTGTCCATTGCGTAGAATGCCGCGTGTCCCTGGATAGGGGCAATGGCGGCGTAGGGAGCCTCCCAGGAGCTCTGCGCGTCAGCCACAACCGTGGGGTGAGCAGGGAGAGGGAGAGCGTCCGGAGAGGAAAGCGCGCCGGAAAAGGGGTCGAAACGCCCCTCCGGGTAGCGCTGAGGCGGAGGCAGGCCTAGCCTGCTAGCCGCCTGTGTAGCCAACGAAGCTAGCTCAGAAGCTAACTGGGCGGCGTGGGTCTTCACAACCGGTGGCATATCTTCAACAGTGACGCCTTGAGCGGAGAGGAAGGAGGACAACTCCTCTTCATCCACGGCCTCGATAACTGGTTCATCATCGTCGTCGCCCTGAGGCGGCGTGGTAGCCGCGCGGGCAAAGGCAGCGGCGATGGAGCTAGTAGGGTTAGCCTGGTGGGCCGCGGTTAGCTGGCTAGCTGGTAGCAAACTAGCCGCTGAGAAGCTAACCGACGGCCGAGTAGCCACTGAAGACCGATCGATAAGCCCAACCGGGTGTGGGGACGCCGGGGAAACATCGATAGACTGGCAGGTAACGATACCACTAGCGCCAGCGGGGGAAGAGCCCGCCCCTGTAACACCAGTGGAACCCACGAAGAATGCTCTGTTGGCGATAGCCGTAGGGGAGAGGCGTTCGCAAGCCAAGCAAAGATCTGGCCGCGAAAAGGCGAGCATAGTATGCTCGCTCCCCATACAGATAAAACAGATGGCATGGCGGTCAGAGATCGCCATCGGACGGTCACAATCGGTGCAACGACGAGTAGCCATCTTGCGTCTCGGGGTACCAGAAGTTAGGGACCGGCGTGAGCACTTGGAGCAAGACGGAAATCCCTCGGAGAGCTTTGACAAAAGTTTTTGTGGTGGGCTTTCAAAAAAGCCGTTGGTTTTTAGAAATATTTGCAAGAGCAAACGAAAGACGACTCAGAAACACATGCAGTAGGCGAGGTGAAAGAGGCAAAGAGGACCTGAAGCGTAAGCGCAGTCAATATATAGACTTTCTGACGTCACGCAGGGCTGTCTAAGTAGTTGCCTGCGCGCGTCAGTGCGCTTACTGCCCTTTTTTCAAAGGGTTGGTTTAAAATGACTTCAGAAAAGCAGGAGATGATAGGCATCATCCACTCGTACGTTTCGGCTTCGAAACGAAAGAGAACCTCGTCTTTCCAATTTACATGCAAATACTTGAATAGTTATTTTTGATGGTTGTTGTGACACAAAATAAAATGTAGTGATTTTCTAAGCAGATAACAAAGAGACCTATGTATGACTCATAAAACATGACAGAAACTGTATTTTGCTACGATACTTGGATTGGAACATCAGCAAACACAACTAACCACTGGGTGAATAGCAATTTTTAAAAACCAGTGTTTTAAGGATAGAAACAACAACTGCCCATTGCTAGCCATTTTGAAGCAGGCAGAGGCGTTTATACATTTCCCAAATAGCCAAGACAGCAGCAATCGTCAAAATTTCAGTGTCAACCACATTATTTAAGCAATAAGCCATGGGAGGCTGTGCGTATACGCTGGTTTTAGAACAGCTGAGGGGTGTTGTTAGGCACAACGCGAAGCGGAGTGCCATTAAACACCTCAGCTGTTCTAAAAGACTCGAGTGGCTTATTGCTTATCTAAAACAGTTTAAGTAAATTGTTTATAAGATTTCATCGCATTTAACCATGTACTTTAAAAATAAAATAGTGTATTGTAATAACCATTCTTCCGCGAATACATATAGTTCCTTTTGGAGAGTGGTTGCCAGGCAGCGCTACACGCTCCTTTGCTGAGGTAACGGTTTTTAATTGACGTTCGATTGTGCAAGTAATGCAGAAGTGAAGAGGCACCGGTGTGTGTTTATAGTCATTTGACAAAGGCTTGGAACGCAGAATCAGCCAATCACAATCAAGAACCAAAGAAGGAGTTTTAGATTGCATTTTAGACAACCTGTGAAACGGGCTCAAAGTGTTAAAAAACGAACTATACTGTACCTTTAAGAGGCAGGAAATGAGTGATTAGCCAGTGGAGGCATACAGTAAGCAGCTCTAACACATAATGGAAAATCAGAAATGGGCAGCAATTACCACTTTGTGTAACATTAATACAAACTTAGACCAGAGAATGTGTGTGTGTGTGTGTGTGTGTGTGCGTGTGTTTGTGTGTGTGCGGGTGTGCATGTGTTTTGTTGCTGCATCACTCCAGGAGGTGATATTTAAATCCAGAACCCCTCCAGTCCTACCTGGCTGGCAGAATGTCACTGTCTGGTTGTCACGGGGACACATCCGGCCCAAAATAGCATCTCTCGGGAGCCCTGGAGGGTTCTGCTGACAGACCAGTGATTTTATCATTCCTTTAGACAGACTCATTAGTGTGCGGACACAAGGGTTCATGCTCAAACACCATCACATGTATGAAGTGTGTTTTAATAGGTTTGTTTTTTAGAGCACAGTCGCTGAAAAAGTGAATTTAGCCGCTGTTAATTAAGACCTATAAAGAATAAACTGGAGCTCGGTTAATGCTCTGAGGAAACCCATATTTGCCTGGTTAAATGGAGCTCTGAATGAATATGGCTTCTGGCAGACGTGTACACAAACAGATGTTGAATTTGGCACTAAGCCCAATTGAAATTGTGTGGATGAGAACAGCATTTACTTTTTAATAATTGTAACTGTAGATGTGCTTCCTATTGTGAAGGCGATCGCGAAAGTGCTTGAATGTTGCCCCTTTCGTCCCTGCCTGAGTGAATATTGGAGTGTAAATGGACAGATGGAATGCAAAGAGCAGCATCTAAAATGTACAGCGCCAAACAGAAATCAATGTACGGTTTTGCGGCACCTGTGAAAAGCACAGCAACAGGCTGAGGAGGCCATTTTCTTTCTGCCGTGTGGATTTTTCCATCAGCGGCTTAATGCAGAAACAAACTGGGCCTGATAGCATCTGTCAGGAACACTGGGAGTGATAGCATCTGTCTCTGCCATATGTGAAAGCCTTGATGAGGACTGGCAGTAATGGCATCAGCCAGGCTGTGAGGGAGAGGAATGTGACTGAATGTATGTGTGTTTGAGGAGTGTGTGTGTGAGTGTGTGTCCCTACTTCTATACCCCACCCCCCATCCTCTCACTCTGATTGTGTGGTTCAGCTGGAGTGATCAGCAGCTTTTCATTGGGGTGTGAATGGGGGTGAGCGAGGTGATGTCTCTGCTGACGAGGACTCCCCATTTCATCACCACAGTGGGTGATGCACGTGTTTGGGGCAACAGGTGAGAAACTTGGATTTAGGTAACCATTCCCCCCATTTCCCATCTCCTAGCTGTTTTTACTCTTTTTGGGGATGAATGCTTTTATGGTTCTTCGCTTTGGTCTTTAGTCGTTTGGAAAATATAGCATCAACGCTAGGGCGTAAGTATAACATAGACTTTCATCACACACACATTTGTGATCGCCACTCATGACAGAAATTGCAGTCACTCATTTCTGAGAGACCCTGTTGAAAGACTGCACTATGATTAGCCGTATGAGCCCTATGAATTAACAGATATGGCTCTAACATACGGTATACAGCCGTGGCCTCTGTCTGCACACGTTCAGCCCATTATGCTACTAGGTCACACAAGGGCTTTTATATAGTCACACATATATCACTGTCTTTTTCCATTCCGTGTGCCTGTCTGGCGAGGGGCTTAGCAATAAATAAGCACTTGCTGTGAAAACCACACCCGTTACAGCAGGGGAAATTTTTTCTTACACCAACATCTTGGTGATAAGGTTCAGCGGATGGTCAGTTCTAAGCATTTTCTCCAATCCAGCACTGATAGGTGGCTGTAGATTAAACTCCACTGCGGGTTAAAGGGCCGCTGGGCTGTTTTATTGCCTCCATCTCTCTCAGATGTAGCCGCGGAACTGTCCAAATCGTAAAAGATCCCACCCAGTAAAAAAAAAACCTTTCCGTTTCCTTTTCTGTTTACGAGCTCAACACATCAGCCTCCCTGTGTGGTCCATGTGATTCTGGGAGGATTTTTACTACTACGAGTCAAATAATAGATTTCGAACAAGGAGCTTGAAGATTTTTAGATTCACAGATGCTTTTTGCAGCCATGCTCCTTTACAGATCACAAAATGTCAGATAATATTAGGACATCCTATCTGCCATCCATCTGCCTTTCCCACTGCATGCATTCAGGGTGACCTTCAGAGATGCTGCAAGCTGTTATTCAGAGATGCTGCAAGATGTTATTTCATGCCTGCCGGAAAAGAAGTTAGCTTTGGCAGAGGTCATTTACATAACATTTCCTTTCCTAACAACCATAGAAAGACGTGATGATGTGATAGAGGCATTAAGGAAATGAAAGAGTGAAAAGGCAGAGGGAGAGAAAGAGTGAGAAAGAGAGAGAGAGAAGGAGGACTGATCCTGTACTGGCTGTGTGCCAGTCCCTGATGAGGGTCTGGAAGGAAAAGGAGACTCAGAGCCTCTGAGCCAACTGGACCATTTGGCCTTGAAAGAGCACATTAAGAGCTGTTTGTTTGCTCCTTTGCAAACAAACACAACAGATGCAGATGTCTGGAGTGTTTGCAAATTTAATTTCTGCCACTTATCTATCGGTAAATATCATTAGTTTTTCTTCAGCCCTGCCTGATCCTGTGTAATTCTGCAGGAGGAGATATCTTCTTTATCCCTTGTCCGATTGCATTTCCAGAAGGTGGCTGGTGTCCCAAGGAAAAGGGAAGAATATGGCCCAGCCTAGCATAGAGACAGAGAGGAGGAGAAAACCTGCTGTTTTTCCCTGACACATTTCTGTGTGGGCATGAATAATGTGAATGGAGGAAGTGGGTGTGAAACAGAGTTTGTGTGTGTGTGTGTGTATGTGTGTGTGCGCGCGTGCATGTGTGCGTGCATGTATGCATGTGTGTATCTGAAATTCATCTGATGGAGCCCACAGATGACAGTTCAGCAGGGGTCTGTCACTGCCTTGTCACAGAGATACCAGATTACCACTCACATTCTCCCACTGCTGTTCTCTGCCCCCTCCAACTGTGCCACTGTGCTGACCAAGGGTGCCAGAGTGCCAAGAGATGACCCACATCCCACCCTCACCTCACAGACAATAACCCAACAACCCAGGCCTACTGAGAGGAGCCATCTCAAAGAGAACAACCTAGCCCCACTGAGAGGAACCATTCCACAGAGAACAACCCAACAACCCAGTCCTGTTTTAAGGCACATACATTTATCTTGCATCTCAAAATTGTTCCTTTAAGGCACATACATTTATCTGAGAGCTTTAACTTGTTCCCTAAAGGCACGTACGTTTTTCTGACAGCCACAAGTTGTTCCTTTAAGGGGCAAACATTTATCTGCTGGGACTAGATTGCTCCTTTAATGTTCTCTGTACGATGGCTCCTTTTTAGTGTCTTACTTTTTAAAACATTTGGACAATCCTGAGAATGTTCAAAACACCAATAAAATGCCATTATTGAAACATTCAATGATTACATGGCATTTGAGGATTGAACATTTCGACTGTAGAAATTACATTAAAATATGTTGGCTAAAGGTCAGCAAGGACTAGTAAATACTATTATCTGTGTGACACCGCAGCATGCCTTTGAAGGAGCTCCACATCAAATATAAGTTGCACAGGTAAACAAGTTTTCCATGTCCATTCAACTGCACCAAACATTTTCAATACATCGCTGTAGAAGAGTGTCTAGACAGTGTGCAGTGTGGGGCATCTGAGTACCATGTGACTATTGGTATTGAATCAGTTCAAGTGGAACACTTTGGTCTAACACTGTACGTATGTAAATATTAGTTCAGCTTTGAAGCATTGAACTGCACAGTGCCATCATAGCATGACTGCCAGTATGAGTGTGTAATTTATTTATGGGAATGGCAGCAGAGTTATCAGAGCAATCATTCCGCTGCAGTGGACGTGAATGTCACAGCTTTTATTGATGCAGAGCTCAGTGGACTGACTGTGTCACAGTAACTTCAGTGTCAAACGGTGGTCAGCCCTTGTCAAAGTATCTCTTATTTAAGCTACAATTTGGAAACTCTGGACATACAGTAGAGAGAGAGAAGGAGAGAGGGACTGAAAAAACTAAGAGAAACACAGTAACAGAGGGATATATATATATATGTGTGTGTGTGTGTGTGTGTGTGTATAAAGACAGAGTATAAGAGAGGTAAGGACAAAGAAATACACAGAGAGAGAGAGGAGTAACAGAGAGTAACAGGCAGAGAGAGAGAAAGGGAGTAAAAAAGAAAGATAGAAAAAAGACAGAGAGAAACAGAGGGAGAGAGAGAGAAAAGAGTAATAGAGAAAGAGAAACAGGGAGAAAGGGGAATCTGAAAACCTTCCACCCAATTGCTGAATGCGGCCAATGGTCCTGGGTCTGTGGGGAGTGTTTCAGCATATCAAGAAGTGGGCAGCTGGACTGATCCTGACACTGTCAAATGGCAGTAGTGGGCAACTGATTTCTCCCCTATGTTTTTAATCAGCGGCTGTAGCAGAGCAGAGGAGGGGGGAGACAGAGGAGTGACAAAGCTGCACTAGAGGAGAGGAGTGTGTGTGTATGCCTGTGGGAGGTGGAGGTGTAGAGGCAGCAAGGAAAGAATGAAGTTAAAGGGATAGTTCGGTTTTTAACACATTAAGCCCCTTTCACAGGTTGTCTAAAATGCAATAAAGTGGTTGACATCGAAATTTTGACGATTGCTTCTGTCTCGGCTTTTTGGGAAATGTAGAATCGCCTCTGGCTGCCTTGAAAATGGCTAGCAATGGGCATGTGTTGTTTCTATCCTTAAAACACTAGTTTTAAAAAAGTGCTACTCACCAAGTGGTTAGTGGTGCTCAATGATGTTCCAAAACATGTATCGTAGCGGAATAAAGCTTCCGTCATGTTTTATTTGACACTTTGTTTATATGAAGGAGCAAATAGATCCCTATGGGACTTACAAAATGGCAAATAAAACATGACAGAAACTGTATTTTGCTACGATACTTGGGTTGGAACATCAGCAAATGCCACTAATCACTCCATGAGTAGCACTTTTTTAAAACCAAGGGAGATGGAGGGGAAACAGAGGGAGAGAACAAGGTAAAGGGAGATGGAAGGAAGACAGAGAGGAAAGTAAAGACAGAGAGATGAGGCAGGTCGATGGAAAGAATAAAATTATCTGTGGGAAGACAGAGCGGGGAAGGAGAGGCAGATTATAAGGAAAGAGAGAGAGAGGGAGGGTGAACTAAACAGACAGAGAGGAAGAAAGATAGCATGTGAAGGAGAGAATGAGAGAGAGAGAAGCTGTGAGAGAGACATATTGTGTGCTGCGGCAGACCATTGATGTAGCCATCCTACTGTGGCCGGCAAAGTGTCGTGGGAAAAGGCAATCTCTCAGTGGGTGTCATTAACTGTCATTCAAGCTAACGACGTCCACTGGGCGCGCTCAGACACACTGTGCCGGCCGAGAGAGGCATAGTGAAGGGCATGATGGGAACAGACAGATCTCAGCAGTGGGGTTGACAAACAGGCTTCAGTGTAGAGGAGCAGACAGCTGGAACAGGAGGAACCACAACAGTGAGAGAGAGAGAGAGAGGAGGAAGAGACTGTGTCTCAATCAGGCCCATATCTCACTCAGGTGAGAACTTCCCACTCATATCTCACTCAGGTGAGAACATCTCACTCATATCTCACTCAGGTGAGAACATCTCATTCATATCTCACTCCGGTGAGAACATCTCACTCATATTGCTCACAGCTGAGAAAAAATCACTTATATGTCATTTATATCTCACTCAGGTGAGGAGATCTCACTCAAATCTAACTCATCTCATGTGGCCTTGACAGTTTGCCAGTACAATCCCAGTAGACCGGCCATTGCTGTTTACTCTTTTGAGAGTATTTAAAATGTGTTAAATGTGTTAAATGTAAAACAGTAGATGGCTTGCTTTTTAGTGTGAAAAGATGAATACATTAATACTGTTTACAACCACAGTCTCTTTTCTCACCATGCAAAATAAATGATCTTGTGAGGGGATAACATTGCATTTGACACAGTAGTAATGTAGACAATCTATGAGATCAGTGTCATCTTGTGTGTGTTTATGAGTGTGTGTGTGCGTGTTTGTGTGTGTGTGTGTGTGTCGTGTCGTATCGTGATTCAGACACCAGTGGACATGCATCTCCCCTCAGGCCTGGGATCATCTCTGACTCTGATAAAAATGGCCTTTCATTATTCATGGCCACTCAGTCAGTCCTTCTAGCAGCAGCAGCGTATCACTGCTCTCTGACTCATGAAGCTTTAATGCCAACATGCAGAGAGGGGCTGTACAAACCAGTGCCTACATCACTTAGGGGTCACTGAGATCATTAGCTGAACAAACCAGTGCCTACATCACTTAGGGGTCACAGAGGTCATTAGGTTCCATTAGGTCAATAGGTTCCCCTTGCTTTATTGAGACTAGCAGATGGGTGTCTGATTCAATCAATTACAACTGACCTTCAATGTCAGCTCTGACGGAAAATGACAGTCCGCATCTTATTTAATCATTGCTCTCATCAATTAAAAACTAATGAAACTATAATGAATTGGAACCATTTCAATTATACAGAAATTGCATGTGTTTAAATGTCAAAAATAATAATCATTACTGAAATCAAAATGTGGATACAAAATAATCGAGAAAGGGCAGTTGCCTTGTTAACTCAACAGTGTGAGTCAATTGACTTTAAAATGATTGGAAGCATCTGTTATCCAAACTGTGATGTTTTCCACAGCCTGAGTGACACTGTGAAAATTTGCTGCCAGTCATTGTTGATGCTCAGCCACTCGACGGTGTGTGCCAGCGTTTGAGATTCCTATTTTTCACTGGCAGACCTGTAATTCAGCACTTGAAATGCACATCAGTCAGTTTGCTCCCAAACACCATCAGCAGAGCCATCAGGCCGGGCGAAATATCGACCTCCCTGCACAAAAGACACGGACAAAAGGGCAGTCAGGGACATGAGACAGCAATCACACACACACACACACACACACACACACACACACACCCTTGTCTGAACAGCAGAGAAAGGAAACACGGAAACAGTAACAAAGGGCTCTCATCTCTTCTGGTTTAACCTCAAAAAGACGTTTTAAAGGTTTTATGCATTGTTGTTTGTAAGAGACTCTTATGAAACACAGGGGTGACAAACTGTTGCGCCTGTGTCCTCCCAGTATTGATTTCCAGGGAGATATAAAGATGCTTCTGGTAGGAAAAAGAATGTGTACATTTAGTACTGCATAGTCCAAAAGGTGAACAGACAGCTAACACTGACTAAATGAGGCATGGTAACTTTATTTTTAGTTTAATTTTTCAGTGCCCACTTCAGGGCCCATTCAACATTGGCTGCCAGTTTACGTTTAGCTCTATATATATTTCTCCTACTGACAGCCCCTGATGACCTCAAAAAGCAGAGCTATAGATTAGAACAATGGATAGCAGCCTCCACACAGTGTGTGAATGGGTGAATTTGACATACATTGTAAAGCGCTTTGAGTGCCTGTAGAAAAGCCCTATATAATGTCTGTTCATTTTCCCTTTTACCATCAGACTGCTGTTGGACATGGAAGTCACACAGGACTGAACGGTCTGTAATTCAGTTGTCAGGTAACTGAATAAAGTTGAATGACAAAAGTTTGTATGTGGATCTTTCTAGAGTGTTTTTTATTTTTTTTTTTCCACTGGATGAGATGCCTGTATTGTGCTTGTCAGAGTAATCAGTTCAACTAGAGGTCAGCCCTATATATTTTTCATTAAAGAACTCAAAAATTGTCAGCTGTGTGGACTAATTGTCACTTTTTAAAAGTCCTTGAAATACTGGTATAGTTTATTTATTTATTTATTTATTTAGTATTGTTTGTCTGCTTGTTTATTTTGTGTGTGACATTTTATTTCCAGATGGATTTCACAGCAGTTGGGGGAAGGAAAAGGAAAAAAGGGCCAAACCTGTAAGTGCCAACACAAAAGGTTAACTTGGCTCCAAGGGATGAGAACACTGACACACACACA
>JAGFZM010004707.1:0-35853 GCA_017657215.1 Limnothrissa miodon | reverse complement strand
ATTTTCAGTTCTCTTGTGAATGATAAATAATTTTACACTTTGGCAAAAAGCAGTTATTTAACATGTGCCTGGAGCTATGATCCACTTTGGCTTCTATTCAGAACCAATCAGAACCAATCCCACCTACACAGCAGATGGCCCGGGGCGCTGTCTTACACTCCGGCGGATCACAGAACCAGACATGACGCAACCTCCTTTAGTTCACTAGTATGTGGATAATGCAGTGGTTAGCATCCACCCAGGCAAACACATTCTCCAAGTAAATAGCGAATCAGTTCCCACATAAAGGGTTGTGTTGACGACAAGTTGAGGTATGTTAAGGTGCATTCATCTTATGCTGCTATTTTTATTGCGCTGAAAATGATAATGATCTCGCTGGCCAAGAAAGTCAAGGGCTGACCTGTTTGTCAGCAAGAAGAAATATGTCCACTAGGAATAATGTCCTTTACTAATGACTTGTGTTTGCTCATGTATGTATGTATGTATGTATGTATGTATGTATGTATGTTTCTGTACATATATAATAAATGTATACACATGTAGTTCATTCCTACATTGATAGAACAATATATTTAAACATTCAATCCAATCCAGAGTTTTACTTATTATTTTTTTTGTAGGTCAATCAGAACAAGCATCAGAGAATAACATCAGGTGTTCCCCCAAAGATGCAGCACAGTGTGTTTATTTCTGGCCAATGCTGGGTCAGGTGTTGCCAAGGGTGTATGACGCCTCTGCAGCTTTGTATTTGTGTGTGTGTGTGTGTGTGTGTGCGTTTGTGTGCGTGCATGTATTTGTGTGTGCATGTGTGTATTTGTGTGTGCGTGCACATGTATGTGTATGTGTGCATTTCTGTGTGAAGGCCTTCGGGGGCAGCATTAGGGGAGTTTCATTCCCACCGGCCCTTCATCCATCACCTCCCTCCTCCTTCTCCTCCTCCCTCTGAGCCAGCAGGGCCTCTCCTGGACAGTGCAGGTAAGGAGAGGAGAGGAAAGGATGCTGAGGGGGTGAGGATGGGGGTTGGGAGTTTAAATATGTCCTGCTCATCCCTTACCCAACAGAAAGGCCCTGTCAGTGTGGGTCTCGCACAGTCTTCACTTTGCCTTTTCTCTGCAGCCATTTATCTTGCTACCGGTGAGTGTTAACAGCTAAGCAGGAGAATGGGTATTTTCTTGCCAAGGTTCTAACCAGGCAAAACAGTCCTATTTCTAATACTGTAGGGTTTCCATTAAGGGAAAATTGTACTTTTACAGATAAAAAAATGTTTTTACTTTGCAAAACACTTTTACAAAAACATATTGTCCTGTTCTTATCCTCCAGTTCATAAAACTTACACTTTTTTTCTCTAAAACAGTAGAACAGTTTTTTACAGTCTTATAGTCACCAGTAATGGATTAAATTGAATTTGAAACATAAATACCATTGATGTAGGGCATATAATGCCATGAGATGTATGTAAAATGTAAGTTAAATTTGCATCAATCGGTACCAGAATCAGTTTTAGAATGCAGCCATTTCCTGTTTGCATTCAGACTCACATTACTACACTTACTGTAGCTTACTTAGTACACTGCTTGTCAGTTAGGACAGATATATTGTTTTCCGCTCCTCTTGCACAACTAGCACGCACAAAAATGCTTCTCATCTTGTACTGACGTGCTCACACACAAAATCCAAGGAGGGCCCTGTTGTAGAGCAGTTAGTGCTCCCTGGCCAGACCCCTTTTTCCCTTTAGCAGGTGGTGTTCATGAGTTGTTGCGGCACCCCCCTTTTGTGGTGCCCCCATTTGACCGAAAGCACCGTGATGTGGCTGTGGGGATTCCTCTTAGGTCACAGTGGGATACAGAGCATCCATCTCGCATAGTGGCTAATGATGCTGGAGGTGGTGTTTGGCAAGAGGGTTGCAGGTTCAAACTCGGCTCCACCTTATTCCGTGTGTATTTGTCCTTCAACCAAATACAGATCCCCAAACTGCTTCTGATGAACAGGTTGTAACCTTCCATGGCAAATTGTGTGCTCCATTCCAGTCAATTTCTTGCTTTTGCTGTCTTAGCTCAATGGAAAGACTAAATTTAAAAGAAAGTTCTCAAGACCTCTGTATTGCTTTTTTTTTAACAGATGTTTTTGTTTGTCAATATTTACAAAATACCTCAGCCTTGGCTTAGTCTACACTGGGAAAAAACTGCAGTTTTGGTCTTCTGGCAGTCTCACCCCTATCAAACAGGTGAATGTGAAGCTTACATTGTTACTGGTACGAGTTTGAGTCCTTGTAGGAATAGAAAAGCAGTATATAAATGCAGTGCATTGACCATTCAAAGGCGGCATAAGCTTTCAAACCCTCATGGAGCGGCACATTCAGCAGGAATGGATTGATTAACCTTCACTGGATTTCTTGTTTATGGTCTTGTTGGTCCATTTTCAGTCCATATCACACCATTTCACACCATATATTGGTGATGGTGGTGATTTGTGTTGGTAGGCTAACTGATAATATGGAAATAGGAGAAAATACTTTGAAATATTTTACTATGTCATTTTTTGTCTTCTGCTTGTTGGAACAAACTGTCAATCACATTGCAACTGAAAGCAATCAGTCATTCAATTGAGATGATACTTGCTACTTATTTCCTATGCGTGCGGGAGTGTCAGGATGGTAATGAGACTATTGCTACATGCTAATTACAAAATGAACCTTGAATTGGTGAGGAACATGGCGAGCTTATTAGTTAGGCTTGCATTTCTGTTAGATACACACATGCTCACACACACGCACACACTTATCTATGAACATCTTTTAATCCAGGACTGGCATCAGACTAAGGATTCCTAGCTAAGGGATGTCAGATGACCCTTATTTATGATTCAGTTGTTGACATAAGGTGACAATCAGAACTCTAGACACATTAATTCTGAGTAAATATTCTACCAGAACCATTTAATCAGATAAAATCAATGTTTGAGAATAATCTATCCATCTAAACACTCTTCCTGTCTTCCAAGTTAATGTTAGATAACGATATAGATACAAATAACAAGCAGCCTAGTTAGAGCTAATTTAACTCATGTTTACCAGTGGTGTGATGTCTGTATGTTATTACTCCCAACAGTGTGTCAGTTAGTGAATATTGATATCAGTCATATCTGCTATTAAGCATGTAGGGTTTAGTTTGATATTTTCTGGATGATACTGAAGAAAACATGGAGTAAATGTGGTTGTTTGGTTAAGCTGTGTTTACCATATGTCTCCTCATGCGTCAAAACCATTGATCTAATTGGTTTTAAGTTACAGACAAATGTTGATATTTGCTCAAAGGACTCCCTGTGCATGGGATCTTTGCTAGAAGCTATGCTAGATCTATGAGCTTAGTGCAACAGCCAGGCAAAAGTTCAACTGAGAAGCAAAGCAGTAAAAACACCAGTGTGTATCAGGAGCTGAGCCTCTTTCAGACCAGACAGAACTGGATATTATAGATAGCAGCCATGTTCTCAGGAGCAGCTGTTGCCCCTTGGACAGTGATGATGCAATCCATGTACCTCATCTCAAATCAATACAAAGTCAGAATCAGGGAATTCTATTCAGGTTCAAGGTTAAGCCTGCCAAGAGAAATTTGTTCTGGACTTCATGAAAGTCACAGAGACGTTTGTATTAAGGTCTTTGGTGGTGCAGATTGGAATGCCCTCATTTCCTGCTGGATGCTTTCCTCTATGAGCCGAGCCAAGAGAGAACAGATGAGAACTGTCAGCCGCACAAGACGAGTAGGAGTAGAAACAGCATCACTGTATCTCCGGTGCCCTTTTTCTGATTGTAACAGAATTAAAGGCCTCACAGAACACGTTTTTGACCATAAGAAATTGTTCTTTGCGGCTCAATAATAGCGTATGCAAATTTGTGCGTCTGAAAGTGACCTAGGAGCACTGGTAGTGTCTTATGCAAGCTCATTTAAAAGGGCTAGAACGAAACGATTCCTATTTCCTGCCCCCACCCCCAGGGCAAATTCATGAAGAAACGGGATTGGACCAGAGACGGTTCAAAACTATCTTTGATTGGCCGATGCAAGTACAGGAGGTGGGTCCTACAGATCATACGTGTTTGGATGTCTCTTTTCAGATTGTTTGTTAAAGCTATGAGGGAGGCGATTCAAATAACACTCCCACACATGAACAAGGTGCGACAAGAAAAAGGGAAAACTGCCTACTAAGAAGGGAAAACTCCCCACTAAGGAAACCTTGGGCAGATCAAGGACTCAGGTGGCCAACCCAACTGCCAGAGGTCATGTGGTCAGAGGGCTCATGTGTAGGGGTGAGGGGTAGTGTACTGTGTGTGTGTGGGTTTGGAAGGCATTCTAATGGCTGTGATGAGGTCATGTGCTGTGTATGTGTTGCAGAGGGGAGAGCTAACTGGAGATGACACTGATGAGTGGGCTGTGTGTGAGGAAGAGAGTGTACTGTTGTATGTAGAGGGGCTGCTGTGTTGGGGAGGGGCCATTAGATGTTGTAGGCACAGGGCAGGGTGTGACAGGTGGTATGATTTGTGTATGCGAGGTGGAGGACGTTCGCTGGTGATGGTGTATGTGTGTGTGTGTGTGTGTGTGTGGGAGGGTGAGCGCCGTATGTTGTATGTACTGTATGTACTATAGGGTGGTGGGTGGAGGGCAGGGCAAACAAGGGCTTTGGGTTGGCAGGTTTTTGGATTGATGGTTAGTGGAGAGTAATGGCATGTGTGTGGGGAGATGCAAGGCAGTCTCTGGAGTCAGGGACGTAATTTCCACGGGGGTTACGGGGGTCATGACCCCCCCAATAATCAGATCCAGCCATTGTAACCCCCCCAATAATTACATCAGTACATTTAACACAATTATGAATTATTTTTATACTTTAATTATTTCAATTATTGTCTGCAGAATACATGTAGTTGCAGCATGTTTAATCACCTTGTAATGAACCCCCCCTTCCTCCCCACACCAATTACTTGGTATAACCCAGCCCGCATTCTCTTCCAACTGTTCACGCTGTTGCGCATTTGTCATTATGTTGATAGCGGGAACGCTTGTCACCTGAACTCAGTCATGAAAAGATGCGGACAGGCAACACTTTTCAATTGTTGGTTAAGTAAAAAGATTAAAAGTCCTGACCAACAGGAGGTAAATACACATATTGTTAAGTTAGCTTATGATTTGTGAACTAGAGTTGGTTGGTTTGTTGTTGATTGCCAGTTTAGCCTTCTGCAAGGAAAGACAAGAGGCTGCCACGTGATGTAGCCTACTGTGTTAGACCAATGTCAGTTTTCCTGAATTATTCTAACTGAAGTTACGGTTTGCTACAATACAGTCATACGTTTTGGCATCGTTTACCTATCTGCCATCCCTTGCTTAACTGTTATTGATAGTTAGCTGCAGATGGTTAGTTCAGAAAATATGCAGTAAGGTTCAGAGACTTTCCCCCCTGATTTTGAGCACAAATGCCTGCACAGACATACATATGGTGAATGACGGTGTCTGTAGGCTTGTAGTTTCAAAAAGATTGTTAACTTTGGTCTATGTCAGAAATTCTGAATGTAAAATAATTGCAATGTGTTGTCATGAATTGTGACATTTGCTGTGTAGTTTACTGGTGTCAATACACTGACTCATTTGATAAATCAAAAACGTTTAAGATTAGTTTTTCATAATGGATACACAAACACAAAATCAATTGAGTGGAAGCTGCCATGGTCTTGTTAGCTACTGCCTAAACACAATAGAGATTTACTTATGTGTCATTGTGGCATAAATAGTCAGATACACAGCTGCAACTATATTAAGTAAAGCACTGTTAAAGTATCACTATGTATTTCTAATACAGAATCAGTTTTATTGGCCAAGTATACTTGCATATACAAGGAATTTGACTCCGGTAAATGTTGCTCTATAGGACGTCCATCATTGTACATACAGTGTAAGAGGTATAATGGGTATGATCAAGACAATAGACAATTTACTATATACAATATACATAGACTACTATCAACATTATATACAGGTTATAAATTATACTCAGAGTTTAAAACAGTAAGGTGCAAGGGAAAACAGTGGTGCAGGTGTAGTGCACGAATCATGGCAAGTGCAAATACAAAGATCAGGAACATCAAATTAGTTGGACTTAATCAAATTTAGCAAATATTTAATATTTTTCCATCTGGCAAGATAACAGTGGAGAGCCGACTAGCAAACATGTTGGTGGTAATCTGGCGTTTAAAACTAATTTATTTATTTAGAGATCTTGACCCCCCCAATGTTCAGCACAAAGTTATGCCCTATTATCTTGACCCCCCCAATGTTCAACACAAAGTTACGCCCTTGTCTGGAGTAATGTGTAATGGAGGGAGGGGGGTAAAGTGCTGCAAATCAGGTGTGTGTGTGTATGTAAAATGTTAGGATGTGTTTATGAGTGCTGGGGAGTGAATTTGTGCAAAGTCAGTGTAGTGTGCATTTAAGGTTTAGATGGGGACATAAACTTGATGTCATTGGTTGGATCAGTATTACTATGTGTGTTCTTAAAATCCACAACACTACTTTAGTCATTTCTGCTACAATGTAGCCTACACAATAATATAGCCTGTGTGTGTGTGTTTGCGTGTGTGTGTGTGTGTGTGTGTGTGTGTGTGTTTGTGTGACACAGCCTCTAAGATAGACTTGCACAGAGGATTTGTTTTAATTTTTATTTTATTTCAAAAGTGTCGATTGACGTCTATCTTATGTAGGCTACTTCTGTTCACGTTTTATTCAGTTTTAATGATTTAGGAGTTATACATTCTTTATTCCTAAGCATCACTATTTATTCATAAAATAACATTTTTATATATGTTTTTATTTCAACATACTTATGTTTATATTTCAATAAAAATTGCCAGATTTTAAAAACACTTTTTGAAAATACTAGACTAGTGATGGCCAGATTGTATTGAGACTTTGAATGAAGTCTCGAGCATTTTACTATTTTTTAGCCGACGCTCCGTATCGAGGCGTGTGTCAAAATGGAGAGATCACGTGACGTGGTGGTTGAGGGCTCGGTTGCCCAGTGCTTGCCGTGCTGGCGCGTTGAATCTAGGTTGATTTTGGCGGGGCATCTCGACTATAAAGATGTCCCATGAAGAATATGTGCTCGTGGGTTTTTGTCAGTGGTTGGAGACTGTTTTTCAGAAGTGTTTTTTTTGCGGTGGATCGCAACTTGTGCATTACAAGATGAACAAGAATAAAAAGAGAAAGTTTTCGCCTGTTTGGGAGTACTTTGATCCGATTTCTCCCAATAAGGTGGGTCATGCAATAGTTTTAAAGACTAGACGGAGTTACTTAATATGTAAAGATGTTATCAGTAGCTTAATGTCGTCATATGTTAAATTTACTTATACAAGTGATAGCCTATAGCAACACCTCATCCATGTTGAGGCATTACTGTAGTGTGCATAATGGCAGAAGTGATTCTGATGGAAGGATGGAAGGTGTGTAGGCCAATACAGTATGAATTTTTTGCTTACTGCGATTAAATTATTTACTTACTGCTATTAAAGCTTAGTAAGTTGGTTTGTTCCCTTGGCTTTAGCTTCCAGGAAACAAGAGCTGGATCAGGCATTGGTGGACATGATTTTGTCACTTAACCTCTCCAATTACAAAAACACCTCTTCACTGCTCCCCATTTATCAGTTACAAAAGCACTTTATCACATTTGTACATTCATCACAATAATTTCACTCCCCATTATAATTTAAATATATAAAAATATGTATTTTTAATAATTATATAATTATAATTTATTATTACCAGTATTTATAGAAATGTACCACAATTGGTAAAGTGCCTGAAACATCCTTAAATAAGCATGGTGCAATTTTTTCCTGTTGTATTTATTCACCACTAGATGTCCTTAGTGAGCATTTGAATCTGAAGTGAGGCCTCATGAAATGAACCTTTTTGCAACACATTTTGGTGAAAAGCTTCAAAGCTTCAAGGAAGCCTCATCTTGCCATCACTATACTAGACTATATTTTATCCAGTATAATATTCAGTATACAGTACAGTATACAGTTCAGCTGGACTCAGGCACGGCACACGTAGTGGGATCGCAAGTGTGCCCAAGCACACAACATCACTAATGACGAAAAAAACTTTGTTCGGGGCAAAGATTCTAGAGCGATATGCTAGAATATTTGGGATGCCAGGTTGTTATAGTAACAAAAAGGAACCAACACAAATATTCTAGAACACAGCAACTCAACCATGCCTAGGTAAGATTTGGCGCTGCAAAGATCTTGGATACTGCTTTGCTTGAACCCTCTCTGTATGCAGTATGAATGCGGACCAGAGACAACCGTGCTCCAGCATGGTAGACATTTAAAGGTGAAAATCGCTGAGGATCAAAATCCACAGCCCTGTTCTTTCAGGTCACCAAGCATTGTCTGTAGAAAAAAGAACAAAAGAATGGATACAACATAGACAGTGAAGCAAGAACTTTAGTGAATGGGGCATAGTGACTCAATTTAGATCAATTCATTCACTTAACATTAGTTTTGAGCTTGTAATTTGGTCTGGTTCTGGTTCTTGTCCTAGAGACATTATTCAGTGATCTTGAACAAGGCTATGGATTGTCACAGAGAAAAAAATTATTCCATTATTTTTCAAAGTTGAAGAGTAAAAGATGAAGATATAATGAAATCTATTTGATTGCACTCTGATGATTTATCGAATTTCCATTAAACCTTTGATGGCCCATGGATAATTTATTTGCAAATTAATGTATACTCAATTAGAAATTAGAAAATAGCCTACATTTTGAAAAATGTTTGTGCGAAAGAGAGAATGTATGAGGGCATGCCAGTCCATTTGGCGTATGTGTGTGTGTGTATTTGTTTAGAGACATTGTTCTTAAGGTCCAGGGGCCTCATTTATAAAGCCCTTTGTGTGAAGCAGGGTAAAATTTGCAGTTGCAACATTTCTCGCAAAAGTTGGGATTTACAAACATTTTCCATGCGCAAAAAAAATTCCCAGGTTTCCGCAGTCTTTTGACCACACGTGTAATCTTGTGTAACCCTCCCGCAAAGTTTTCTTGACTAGCACCCTGTAGGACACTGTGTTTTAGTGACCTCCAATGGTAAAATAAAATATCACATTGATAAAGTAGCCGGATGCACAGCGCAGAGGCTGCATGTGAGCACTTTAAAATGTAAAGTAGTATTCATAACATGCATAATAAGAGAAATATGCAACAAATTCTATATTCATAGTCAGTGCTTGGTTCTTGGCGCTGAACTTACTTTGTTGACAACATCAGTTGTATGCTGCCACTCAGTTTTGTTATTTCAATATGATATTCCTTTTTTATGGCCTTCAAACAAGACAAACATTTAGTGAAGATGTTCTACCTCTGTTAGGAGGTTGGTCTTGCATTTCCTGAATTGTGTTTTGTTTTCACATTTACCGTGTCATGACTGGCTATCGAAGGCACCTTTAGAAGTGACCATATTCATTGAGTGATTAACATGGACCTTATTGGGTAAAATATGGGACTACCTTGGGAGGAGAATGAGGCTCGTGCGCAACGTATAAGGTAACGTAAGTCCGTATTTATAACGAGAAAAGTGTGTACATGTTTGCGCCGCAAGGTTTTATAAATCAGTTTTGCGTACGAAAATTCAGACTTTTTGCGCACAAAATCTTTTAGAGTGGAATCTCCGCAAAGTTTTATAAATGAGGCCCCAGGTCTGGTTGAGCAGCAGCAGCACCCCCCAGGCTGTTGGCCTCCACACAGAACCCATAATTGCTGCATTAGGAGCCGGTCAGACTGCAGCATCATTAGGCCACAGCATCACACAGCAACAGCATATCTCTACACAGACAGCTGTGAGGCCATAGGGGATAGACAGAGATTAGGAAGTGAGATGGAGAGAATGAGAGATGGCAATGCAGAGAGAGGAAGAGCGGAGGGCAGGAGATAATGATGGAGGGCAGAAGATGAGAGGTGGAAGATGCTAAAGGGGCAGATGGAGCTAATGATAAGAAATGTACACACTTCTGTTGTGACAGGAGAGAAAGAGAGAGAGAGGACAGAGACAGATACAGGGTGCATATTACATTGGGAGACATGGTGAACATTACATTGGGGTTTGTAAGGCAGATGATCCATGTAGGCTAACATTTAGGTTTAGTGGAGTATGTGAATCATCCTGCATTAGTGGATGAGCATCCCGCTCTCTTTCTTTTTGGGTCTCTTTCTCCCCCCTCTCTCTCTTTCTCTCTCTATCTCTTTCATAGCGTGACAGGCAGAACCATGTGTGGGTTAATGGAGAACAATCTCTCTTTCTCTGTCTCTGTCTTTCTCTCTGGTTATGTGTGGGTGTCTGTGGGAATAATCACTGATATTGGAGCCAGTGTGCGGATAAGGGAAAGTTTTAACAGTGGGCAATTTTCTGGTTCATTTGTGAACTGTATACCCCTTGTACTGAATGTGATGTGTGTGACTTTTGTGTTGTAATACTAATGCGAGATACTTTGGCTCTCTGGATGATTACTCATCACCAGTGCAAAAGCCTCTAGCTAGATGAATAAAAAACAAGCTAAAGTAAAACTTTTCCTATGTTTGGCTAGTAAAACACTTAAAACCAACGCATGGTCCCCATATGTGGAAGCCTGAAGCAATTATTCACAGTGAAACTGGATAGTTTCTTGAATTTCCCCTTGGGGATCAATATAGTATCTATCTAGTCTACTGATAGTCTATGCAGTGACAGCATGTGTGGTGTTTTACAGTAGGTGGTGGAGGGAAATTACTGTAAGAACACGATGTGAATGACAGCAACTTTAGCCTCCACTAGATGTGAGATTCTTTACACAGGTCCAAGGACACACTGCACACACCTCTCTGCTCTCTAGTACTACACTCTCTGTTCTCTAGTAGTTCAATTCAATTTTATTTACAGTATACAGCGCATTTTTTCAAAAGGCATGTCTCAAAGCGCTTAACACAAACAGGCCCAATGAGCAACAGGGGCACGGAAAAACTCCCTAGCAGCGTTTTTTTGTTTTTACTTGTTATGGTAAAGGAAGAAACCTTGGGCAGTTCCGACGGCTCAAGGGGCTAGCCCAACTGCCTAGGGCAGTAGTGGTCTGTCTGTGGACCACTCTATTCCCTAGTAGTGGTCTGTCTGTTGTCCACTCAGTTCTCTAGTAGTGGTCTGTCTGTTCTCTACTCGGTTCTCTAAAAATGGTCTGTCTGTTCTCCGCTCTGTTCACACTAGTACTGTCCACTCTGTCTTTACTAGTTGGGGGGTGGCATAAGCCATTATGAGAGCACTTGAGGTCACCCTGTGGTCACTCTTTTCTCAGCACTGTTTCTCCACTCTGTTCTCACTAGTAATGGTCACCCTGTCGTCACGAGTACTGACAAGTGTTGCTCAGTGACTCTTTAAAGTTATAGTTGCTGAGCCTCTGACATTTCCTTAACAGACGTCATCAGTATTCTCAGAAATTACTCATGCTCGAGGAGAGGACATTAGTGGGCCCGGGTGTTCTCTTGACATTACACCAGCAGGGATTCACAGGAACAGAGATTAAAGCATACAAAAACACACAGACACACACATACTTTCTGTGACTCTAGTTTGTGTGAAGCCTATTATACGCTTGTGGTGAGCAGTGTGGATTGGAAAGTCATTCTGTCCTCTCTGGATTCCCATAACAGAGAAAAAAAGAAAGAACGGAGCAATTTCTCAATTTGGAGTCACAATAAACTCAAACCCAAACACCCTTACACACACACACATACACACACAGTGAAATACACACCATAGGCATACAATACACACACACACACACACACAGCCCTAAATCCCCCACAGCGTATACACAGACGTACACACGCAGACAAATTCCCATATTGTACAAAGGCTTGTTCTGCCAGGCCATTCTTCAAGGGAATATGCATGCAGTGAAACAGCCATGTGCACATGCCCTTGAAGGGATTACGCTTGTAAGAGTACGAAAGAGACTCCCTTTTGTTCTTGTATTTGTTCACGGCTGTCATCTTTGCCTTTCCTCCCCCATCGTCTCTCGGAGACCTTGAAGACGTGTGATTGCAGAAGCCTCTTCGCCAGCCTCGCTGCCATCTGGCCCATAATAAGCCACTTTCATATCACTTGCTACTCATTTGCCTTTTCTTTCTCCTAATTTAAATGACTGTGATTAACATATGAACTAAGGCACATGAAAAATACGAACCCCCCCCCCCCCCCCCCCCCAAACACACACACAGACACACACACACTGCAGATTCCAACAGCATCAGCCTCATCAGGGAAGCTTGTATGCTGGCACCCTCAGTATTCCCAGGCAGTGGAGTCTTGATCCTCATTAGAACATTGACCCGATGTTCCGGCAGTATTCATCTGCATCTAGTTAACTCCCAATCACGTCTCACTCTGGAGAAGAGGTACTTTTGCCTTATGCTGAGGCTGTCAGTCAGAGAGGTGAATCCAGTTCAATTTCCCTAGGATTTTGAGTATTTAAGCTTAATTAGAACAAACAGCAACTCTGACCCTCTCGGTGTTCATTATGAGGCTACAGAGACATGTCGGAATGGAATGAGCCATCCTCATTATGATTATTTTGTTTCCATGGATATTATGGATATCACGAAGAGGCTACACTGGTTACATTACAGTTGCGTTAAAAAAGTAATTGCCGTAACATTTAGCTCCCACTATAATCAATGGAAATGACTACACCAGATGCAGCAGCACTGCTAACTTTCCCAACAAAACACAACTTGACTTAACAGAACCTAACACAGTTTCCTACATGTAACAGCAAGTAACTGTGTCACTATCACATGGTGCTGAATGTTTGATGTCCACATTAAACCTGATAGATTCTAATGTGTATGCCTTTGTCACTGTACATCATGTACATCATACATGTTAATGTGACTTGAGCGACTAAAATAGAAACAGACATAGCAACAAAAAGGCTTCAAAGAAGTCACGTAGCATTACATATATGTTCTGTTGTTCTACTTCTTATCACGTTCCTTTGGGACAGGCTAATGAAAAATGGAGTAATCAAATTAATTTGTTGCACACATTTGGTCGCGTCACTTGCAGTAGGACAGTGCTAGGCTACAAATGGATTTATTTCTCGTCTGCTCCATGTAGTCATATTGTTGAACAGCTTGTTGAACAGCTCTGAGTTTGTGTTCTTAAGAAGGGGGGGCATTTATCAGCCCCAGTGATGTAGGAGGCGCCTAGTAAAGACCTGCGTGTGTGTGTGGATCTTAAAATCTGAGCTTTGCCCTGCAGCAGGTGGAGGGGTGTGTGGGAGCTTCACTTGAGATCTGTGTGTGTGTGTGAGAGAGAGAGGCAGGAGGCAACCATGTATCTCTCTTTGGGGAGTTGGCGATCGATTGTCCATTTGTTTCCTGCTGGAGCCTCTGCCAGTCGCTGCGGGCCTTATGCGGTCTGGGAACGACATAGCAGGAGATGGGAGGAGGAGAGGAGAGCAAAGGAGAAGAGGTTGGGAGGAGGGGAGAGGAGAGAAAAGGAGGTGAAGTAGGAAGTAGAGGAGGAGTGGAGTAACCCCAGCACCCATTAGAAACACACACTGCCATTCTCAGACAAGCTGGAGAGAAAGGGAGATGATAGGAGGGGGGATGATAAGAGAGTAAAAGAAAAGATGTGAGGAAGGGGGGTCAAGAGGAAGGAAGAGATATGACATAATGAGAGAATGGGAGGAGGGAGGAAGAGAGGTTTTGTCTATCAGCAGCCTTTTATAATCACACAGTGTTTCTCACTCTTCCCTCACATTTGTCTTCATCAGTCTACTGTATCTGTGTAAGAACAAACGCCATCCATAGCAAATAATTTGTTCTTCCTCTTTCTAAACTCTTTCTCACTTTCTCTCCATTGTTGATTTCTCCTTCATCTCTTTTTTCTGTCTCGTCCTCTCGTCTCCTTTCTCCTCCTCTTCCCTCGTCAGTTTAACACGCAGCTGGCCTGTGCCAAACAGTCCCTCTGTAATGAGGTGTGCTGTGACAGCAGCATCAGGTATTGATGAGTACCGCAGCTCAGCTTCCTGTCTCCTGTGATGTCAGTCGTGCTTTTCTTTGTTCCCCATTGAACGTCTGAATCCCTTTCAAAGGCCATCAGGAGCTTTTGTTCCCATGCCGAGGCTATTCTGGCTGCCTGGGTGATTTTCACACAATTTCCCTCATTGGCAATTCAGAGGATCTGAGAAAATGACACGCTCCTATTTGCAAACACATTTCACCATACAGACAAAAGCTTGTGGAAGTGTGAGTAAAAACTGCTCTTTTTATTGAGCTACATGAAGTCTCAGTTGTGGAAAGGCAAGTGTAAATCTAGAAGATATGATAAATATGTTACTTACTTTTTTTTCTTTAAAGTGATGACTGCGGATAAGAGGGTTTCTTTTGCATACTGGTCCTTCACTTTCCCATTTGAAGTGCATCTTTTTGTTTGGAGCAGTAAACAGCAAACAGTCCAGCCGGCTGGGTAGATATTGTTTGTTCATGACCTCTGTAATAGTATAGAGCATAGAGAGTATAGTCTCCACTGGGCTAATGTTATTTGTTCCCAGTCTCACTGAGGATGGAGTATAGTCCCAACCGGGGAGATATTGTTTGTTCCTTGTCTCTCTAAAGATGGAGTGTGGCAGTGCTGTAGTCTACATGATACGCGGGTATACACCGTATAACCACCTAAAAAGATCTTGGGTTTGAGTATATCCAGTAAAACTTGGGCAAAGATACGTAGCCTATCAAAAAAAAAAAAATCACCCGTTGAAAGCAAATCACCCATCAAGAAATCAACGTCACCTAATCACCTCCATCTAATGGAACCTAACGGAATTCAATCACCTTCATCTCCTCCCCCCACAGCGAACAGCCAAAAAACTTACCACTTCTACTGTATATGGTGTCGAGGCCGGGTCATGGATGCCGCGTTAATGCTGGCATGGCAATGAAAAGCGAGGCATAAGGTTACTGAAAAAAAGTGTAAAATGAAGCGAAAGCAGGCGGCCCTATGGGTTATTTAACAACAGCACCCGATAAAACAGTAGAAGCCGCCATTTCTGAAGTTGTTTACCGAGACTGAGCATGACAACATTAGCAGCAGTACCTGTGGTCAGTGGAAATACTTAAATATTAACGACATTAGCAGGTTAGCCTACATTGTGTTCACCATAAGGATTTACTTTGCTCCATGACTTAGTAGGCCTATATCAATTTGGTATAAAACTTAAAAATGGTTAAAATGCTCTCTAATATACCTACTACTGTAATAACAATAACATTGCCTCAAAAGATGCAGCAGATCTGGTCATATTCTTTCAGCATATACATTTGAAAGTATGCAGCATTTTAATAATCAAATTAAACGCAACATGGAAATGGTCATACATTCCACTGTCTTGTTGCAGATATTTTGCAATGTTTCTATAATGAAAACTAAATGAACTTTTGACTCATTGCTTTAGGCTATGCCTAATTTTATGTGTGTGCTGTATGTGATGCATGCCTGCAATAAATGAGTCATTGAATTGAAAAATGACATATTTGTGGATGCTTTGAAGTACTGTAAAATGAAAAACACAAAGAAGATGGAGAATTAGGCCTAGTCCTTGAGAGTAAAAGTCTTTATCGCAGGCTATCCTTAAAGGCCCACTATGCAACATTTTTCATTTAATTAATCCGTTTCATACTGTTTAGGATGCTAAAATGAGTCATTACACAGCGAACGAACGGTGTAGAATGCACCACTGTGGGCTATCGCGGTAGATACAGTACATCACTTGCAATGTTCAGCAGCGCGGACCGCCTCCAATAGAATGCAATGCAATACAATGCAATACAGCGGTCTTTAGAGGGAGCTTGTGAGGGAAAAAAAACAGAACGTTGCTTACCCCTGCTTTAATCCCCACCCCTTTAAATTCCTTTAAGTCCAGTGTGTGATGAATAATGTATCTAAATAGTTAACATTAGATATTGTAATTAGCATGTGTATGTAACAAATGCATTTAAATACATATTGGGGAAGGCCAGTGGGGTGAGGCGGGGCGGGGATGGGTGGGGGGAGCGACCCCATCACAGACAGTATACAAACCACAGAAAACTAGACTACAGCACTGAAGTGTAGTGTCCTCTGGTATATCATTCATTCCCAGTCTCTTTAATGATGGAGTATAGTCTCCACTGGGCAAATATTGTTGGTTCCTAGTCTCTCTAATGATGGAGTATAGTCTCCACTGGGCTAATGTTATTTGCTCCCAGTCTCTGAGGATGAAGTACAGTCTCCACTGGGCATATATTGTTTGTTCATGGTCTCTCTAATGATGGAGTACGGTCTCCACTGGGCAGATATTGTTTGTTCAAGGTCTCTCTGGGGAATTTGCTGTCAGAAAGGCTAACAGGCCTGTCATTCCCTGCAGGGCTGTTGAGCTGGCTCAGGGTTTAGGGCTGAGGGCAGAGAGCTGAGTCAGCATGAAAGAGCAGAAAGAGGAGGAGAAACTTCTTAGTAAATACATGTACATGTGACAAAAATCTTTGGTCGTGTTTAAAGGAGAAACCTGATTTGAATCAATTTATAGGCCTGTGAGCCTTTTGATTTCACCAGGAACTGAACCTGGAACTAATACTGAACAGGGGCAGTAACTTACTTTAGATCTCTTTTTATGTTGCTTTCAGTCAGTCTTAGCCAATAGTTCATATTTGTCTATGTGGTCTATGTTATATTACATTTTCTGGTTGGTTTTATACAAGCTAGTTCACAGCACACTTCTCCTTTATATAGGCAACATAATTTACATCTTATTAGTTATAGAACTAACAAGTAACTTGAAAAGCCTGTATTAGCATTTAATTCCCCCTGGTTAATAGGATAAACATGCCTATGGGAAAATCTGTGATATATACAGTATGTGTATATATATATATATATATATATATATAGAGAGAGAGAGAGAGAGAGAGAGAGAGAGAAGACACAGAGCAAGATTCCATGAAGAGGAAGGGGGATGATGTAGTTGTTGATAAACAGGAAAAGTAGGAGGATGAAGAGGAGGAGGAGGAGGAGGAGAATGAAGGTGGTATGGAGTAGGGGACAAGAGGGTGGGAGAGGAGAGAAATAAGGTGCCGTGAAGGAGAGGGCATGGAGGTGAAGGATGAGGAGGTAGCGGAACAAAGAGAGGGAACGAGGAGGAAGAGAGGAGAGAGAGAGACTCAATAAATCAGTGAGATCAAGATGGGAGTGGGAGGAGTCAGAGGAGGAGAAGAGAGGAGGCAGAAGAAAAAGAAAAGATGGGAGAGGATGGTGGGGGTGGAGAAACAAGAAACCTTCCTTTAAAGGACAAGGCAGATTGGGGAGGAGGTGGAGGCAGATGGGGGAAGGTACCCCTCATCCTCATCCCTTTTTATCTATTATTTAAGCTTTACTGAATACCTTTTGTGATGTGACTGACACTTTGTTGTTTTGGGCTTGTGTTCTTGATTAGTTGAAGTGATTCACTAAATTAGAAATACAACTCAGGTCTTGACAGCACCAGAATTTTTAGGTTGTTGTGTGAGTGTGTGTGTGTGTGTGTATGTGTGTGTGTGTGTGTGTGTGTGTGTGATTCTCATTACTTAGATATTGTTTAAAAGTGCTGTTTATATGTGTGTCATTTGCTCGTCCCAGTTTAAATGTGTGTATCTGCATTCATGTGTGATAGATTTACTACGTGTGTGTGTGTGTGTATTGTAGGTGGTGGGTGGGTGAATGGGCCATAGAGGTCCCAGTTGCCCTGGCAGTAAAGAGGGACCTGCAGGTGACCGTGTGCTGCTGGAAGGCAGTGATTCAGCGTGTGTGAGACTCCTGAAGTACCAATCATTCTCCTTTACAAGGGGCAGCTTAAGTAGAGCCTTAGCCTCAGCTAACCCCCTGAACACACACTTTTTTTTTTCTAACACCCCCCCCACACACACACACACACACACACACACTCTCTCTCTCTCTCTCACTCACTCTGTTACTTTTCTGCTTTTGTGTGGCCCAGCTGACAGCTTGATGAATTGTTTATTTCAGTGTAAACAGTGCTAATGCGCTATAAGGTAAACCTTGACTGTGTTTTTCTTGTTCAGTGGATGGAAAGATGTGGAGACATGCAAGCCCGAGGGAGTGCAAGCCAGAGATGAATGAATATAAAATAAACAAAAATAAAAATGAGAACTCCTTTGAGTTGTATGTTTGCTGCTCAGTGATTATAACCTTGTGGTCAACCTTGTTGGCTAGATCTTAATGTTTAAGCACTGTCAAGGAGTTAAAGAAGAAGAAGAATACAGCATAGACCTAATAGCGAAGAGACAACTTACACTAAGTGAATGGGGCTTAGTGACT
Source organism: Limnothrissa miodon (assembly GCA_017657215.1). Lineage (NCBI taxonomy): Eukaryota > Metazoa > Chordata > Actinopteri > Clupeiformes > Clupeidae > Limnothrissa > Limnothrissa miodon. The sequence continues at coordinate 17,441 of JAGFZM010004707.1, read as the reverse complement.
TATTATCAGTTTATGTCGCTATGCCCCATTCACATAACATCAGTTATCAGCTCATTTGGTCTATATTGCATCAAAATGTCTTTTTCCTACAGACAGCATTCAGTGACCTTGAATAATAGGGCAATGGGTTGATTGACACCTTAAGATGGATTTCAGAGTTTATAAACAATACCAGATATCAGAAACCATGGAATTTTCGAAATTATTTAATTCACTTGAGGATAGATTTAAGTAATCGTTGGTCAGTGTGGATGGAAATATCCTTGTAGTTGCAGTTATCTGTATGGTTTGCGTTCCAGGTGTGAACGGCCCATAAAAAAGTTCCTAGGGCATTACCAAGAGTTGGCATCCTCCAGACTAAAGTCCATAGTAGTCGATAAAAAAGTCATCTATAAACCACAGGTCAGGGTTTGTATCATAGAAATGTCTCAGGAGGAGGTGGGGAGGGAAGGGACCCCTGAATCAAGTTTCACTTTTTTATCTGTTATTTAAGATGAATTGAAAACTTTTTTTGACATTATTTTAAGTTTGAGTTTATGATTAGTTAACAATATTTACTAAACTAGCAATACAATCTCAATGGAGGGTGTTGAATCAATGAGACCATTAGAGATAGGCGTGGATTCATGTTTATAATATTAAATAATTACTAAACAATGTAAGTGAGATACAGATACATTACAGATAAAGATTAAAGATACAGATTACAGATAAATGTAAGGTCATTTCACCGCTTGCTATTCAGAAAAAAATATGAGTTGCACTGATTTGCAGGGTGGATGCTGCTTAGTGCCATACAGTATAATTATGTATCATTTTCTGCCGTTTTTAAGTGGTTTTGAGCTCCACTCCAGAGCTATTAGGCTGGAGGGTTCTCCGTTTGCCAGCACTGTAGGGTCATTCACACTGATTTGCCATAATTGCATTTGAACAAAACTGATTGGCCCTTGTATGCATTTTCTAATTGGCATTTTTCCCCACTGTGTTAAATGAATGAGCTCAGTCTTAGACAGGGGGCTGTTATGCTCTCGCTGGAGAGGTTTGGTTGAGTTGGTAATGGGGTCTACCAAAGCTCATGTGATGTAAAAGTATACATCGGGGAGTCGCAAAACTTGTTTAACCTTCACAAAAACAATTTGTCAAATTTGCTTCTATGTATCTATCTATCTATCTATCTATCTATCTATCTATCTATCTATATATATATATATATATAGATAGATAGATAGATAGATAGATACATAGAAGCAATATATATATATATATTTAGTTGCGTTAACGCACTATTACAGTAACGTGTTCATTTCGACAGCTCTAATATATATCTGTCTGACTGTCTCTCTGACATTGCACTACGTTTTGGACCAGAAGTTCATCTCTGTCGGTCCCCTTTTAGTGAAAATATTAGAGATGATATTAGGTCATGAACTAATCAAATGACAGGAAAGAAGCAGAAATAAACAAAGACAGGAATGTTTAGTCAGGTGGAACCTGAGATAAGATGAGGACAGAGCAGGTTGGGAGTGAGTGAATATCAATGCAAGAGAACAGATAAAGAAGAGGAGGAATGTGAAAAAGCAGTATATAAGCAATGTCATTTTCGAAGGAGGGAGGTTGCTTCATGAACACAACTCTGTTCAATAAAGCCACACGTTGATCAGCATCTGACAGCTCCGTCTCTTTGTCATTTGGAACTTCAATGCGTTTTACATTGGACACAACAGGGGAGAAAGGGGAGGAGGTGGGGAAAGCATAGAATGACATGGTGAGACAGTTTTAAATAAGGCGCCCAGCGAATAGTTAGTGAAGCAGGGAATCAGTTGAGTAATCAGCTAACTAAGATCAGCTGGTGGAGGTGAAAGCACGATTCTGTGGCCGGCCAGAATTAACGCTGGTGCTCAGCATATATTGTAAAATGTACTTTTTTTTACGTTGATACACAGGGAAGCATCCTTAGGGTAAACAGATTTTTGAGATCTCAAACCTGGACACTTTGTGAACCTCTTTTGTTCTAAAAAAGTTCTCCCACTCACAAATGAAACTGGGCAATTGGCTGGAAAGGTTAGCCTATGTGCTTTATGAGGTGGTAGCTGGTATGTTAACACGAAATACTGCTGTATTTGAGTTTTAAATTCATACTTCTAGTACGTCATATGTTTTCTTGATTTTGGTTGGATGAATGGGAATCAGAACTCACATCCTTGAAGCACTGAAAACTAGGTCAATTTGATGATGACTTTTGAAAATGCCTTGTCGAAGTGCGTCATACGTTTTTTGAATAGTTTTAGGGTGGGCTTAATGTGAAAAAGAACATGAATTACGTCCTTCTAAAATCTAGGGCACTTTGATAGTGATTGCTGAAATCCAGGACATACTGTACAAGTGTCTGAGGCATATTTATTGGGACGGGGAGCTCAAAAGCGGGACGTCTGGTCTGGTTGTCCTATGAACCCAGCACAATATGAACTAATTTCACCCCTGAGGTGATGCAGGACTCTTCCAGAGCTCACAGCAGGTGCCCTGTGACTCACAAAGTGTCTTATGCAGTTATCCAACACAAGGTGCCAGAAGTCATTAGGTGGTGGAAATGTATTGTATGCTTAAAGCAACACGCCACCGTACTTCAATATTAAAATATGTTCTTCCCCTAACTTAGACGAGTTGATACATACCTGTTCCATCTCTCCATGCATGCAATCTCTCTGGTGCACAATGCTATTTTGTTAGCATTTAGCTTAACCCAGTTCTTTCTGTGTACCAAACAGTCTTGAAGTTAGAAGCAACCAAGGAAATCGTTACGAATACTAACGTATCCTCGGTTCTCTGAGTGAGAAGCCGAAATATACGAGTGGATGATGCCTATCATCTCCTGCTTTTCTGAAGTCATTTTAAACCAACCCTTTGAAAAAAGGGCAGTAAGCGCACTGACGCGCGCAGGCAACTACTTAGACAGCCCTGCGTGATGTCAGAAAGTCTATATATTGACTGCGCTTACGCTTCAGGTCCTCTTTGCCAAGCTCGCCAGCGTCGGCGATTGAGGCCCGAAGCGTACGTTTCGGCTTCTCACTCAGAGAACCGAGGATACGTTAGTATCCGTAACGTTCTCTTTCGTTTCGAAGCCGAAACGTACGAGTGGATCACTACAACCAAGCCTCAAGAGCCCTACACCAAGGAGCCCGAGGTGGGAAGATCCATGGGACTGCCGCCGGGCCCAGAGAGAACACTCTCTGCTACACCCGGCCTGGTGACGTCCAATGCGTAAAAACGCGTGAAGGTGTTGCCTGAGGCCCACGAAGCACTCAAGCAGATATCCTTCATGGGGACGCCTTTCCAGAAGGCCCAAGAAGCCGCCACTCCACGGGTGGAGTGCGCCCTGACATGAACAGGCGGAGGAACACCCGCCGCCTCATATGCCAGACGTATGGCTTCCGTAAGCCAATGCGACATACGTTGGGTAGACAAGGCCTGACCCTTGGCACGCTCGCCATGGCAGACGAACAACTCGTTCGTCTTCCTGATGCTCTGCGTACGCGTCAAATAGGCACGAAGCGCTCTGACTGGGCACAGAGTAACGGGCACAGAACTGCCCGTCTCAGGAAGGGCTGGAGGCTCAATGACCCTCGAACGAGGGTCAGTGGACAGCACTTTCGGGCGAGAAAAGGGATTTGGTCGCAGCATGAAGCGCGACGCAAGGGGGTGAGCGCCTGGGGAAACGCCAGCATAGCCAACATGGCATGCTGAAATAGCTGCGAGGTACACCTTCAGAGTAGAGGGTGTACGACCCTGATCAAACAGATGTTGCAGAAAAGCAAGCACCTCGCCAATAGGGCAGACTAGAGGATCACAGCCTCTGTCTCTGCACCACGTGCTGAAAACACGGCACTTCAGTGTATATAACGACCTAGTGGACGTAGCTCTAGCAGCCTGAACGGTCTCTATCACTGCGTCTGACAGGCCACTCTCTAGGAGACGCGCCCGTTCAGGGGCCAAGCTGTCAGTCTCCACGCTTCCGGCTTGGGGTGCCACAGCGACCCGTGAGCCTACGATAGGAGGTCTCTCCTCAGAGGGAGAGTCCACGGCTGACCGTCTAACAGTGAGACCAGATCTGAGAACCAGCTCTGAGATGGCCAATTGGGGGCGATCAGAATCACCCTGTGAGCCCCCGCTCTGATCCTGGCCAACACCTGACGGGTGTGCCAGCGCGTCTGACCCTAGCGGCGCATCTCGTTCCAGCGAAAACCACGCTGGGCAGTGAGCGTTCTCTCTCGAGGCGAAAAGATCAACTCGTGCCCGCCCGAAGCGGGACCAGAGGCTGTGCACCACGGCTGGGCAGAGGCGCCAGTCGGTTGCACGCGGAACACCCCTGGAGAGGAGGTCCGCGCCTGTGTTGCGAACACCTGGCAAGTGCGCCGCCCTGATCGACAGGAAGTGGCGGGAGGCCCAGGTGAGCAGCTTGTACGCCAGGCGAAACAGGTCCAGAGAGCGCGTGCCGCCCTGGCGATTGATATACGCCACAACAGTGGTGTTGTCTGTATGCACAAGAACGTGTTCTCCTCTGAGAAGAGGGAGAAACTCCTTCAGAGCGCAGAAGACAGCAAGGAGTTCTAACACACTGATGTGTAATCTCCTGGAGGCTGTGCCCCATGTCCCCCTGGCGGGGCGACCGCAGCAAACGGCGCCCCTGCCGGTTTTGGACACATCGGTGGTCACCGTCATGCGTCTGGCTATAGCGCCCAAGGCGCCGCCTCCGGTGAAGGAGGACGGCCTGCGCCAATGCGCGAGGGCTAGCCACATGCGTCTGGACACTAAGATCCGACGGGCAGGGTTCGACCTGGAGGATACACCTAGCTCCGCTAAGGCGAGCTGCAGCGGGCGTAAGTGTAAGAGGCCGAGTGGGACAGCGCCGCCTGTGGCGCATAGGAGGCCCGTCAGTCTGAGACACAGCCTGGCCGAAACGCAGGCACCTAGTCTGAAGTGGCGTAGACACGCCCTGACGTCCTGAAGCCTCTTCGGTGTGAGCGTCGCTCTCATTGAGCGTGAGTTCAGCCTCACGCCCAAGAACTCGACCTCCTGGGAGGGAGAGAGCATGCACTTGCTTAGGTTCACTAAGAAACCCAGACTGTGCAGGTGACGCAAGACCATGTGAGTCTGTGACGTTAGGAGCTGTCTGGAATCTGCCAGCAGCATCCAGTCGTCCAAGTAATTGAGGAGTCTGATCCCCTGAGCGCGTAGCGGAGCGATCGCCGCCTCCACGCATTTGGTGAAGCACCGAGGTGCTAGAGATAGACCGAAGGGGAGGGCTGCGTACTCGTATGCCCTGCCCTCGAAGGCGAAGCGTAGAAAACGCCTGTGCCTTGGGACTATGCCTATGTGAAAATAGGCGTCCTGAAGGTCTATGGTGACCATGTAGTCCCCCTGGCGGACTGACTCCGCCACCATGCGCCCCGTGAGCATGCGAAAGGTGAGAGGTTTGAGCGAAGCATTGAGCGCTCTGAGGTCTAGAATAGGGCGAAAAGCGCCCGACTTCTTGGGCACCAGGAAGTACGTACTGTAGCGACCTGCGTGCGCCAGCGTCGGATCTACGCCCTTTCTCAGGAGATCGCAAAGCTCTTGTCTGAGAGCAGGGCCCTGGAGGGGGGCACCACTGACTCCATGACACCTCTGTAGGGCGGGGGTGGCCACCTGAACTGCAGTTGATAGCCCTTCAACACTGTTGACAGGACCCAACGTGACAGTGTGCACATCGCCCAATTCTGCCGGAGCAGAGCAGCGGCATGAGGAGGCAGCAAGGACAAACGAAGTGCTATGCTGCCTCCGAGTGGCACTAGGGGGGCCGAGGTCAAAGACTGAGGCTGTCCGCGAAGCTGAAGAGCGTCCGACTGACAGACCAGAGACCCGACGGAGTGCGGGGGCTGGGGGCCAGTTAGCCGTGTGTGAGGCCGCTGGGCGCTCACGCGTGACTGAAAGGCCGTGCGCATTACTCGCGACGCCCGGTGGGGCGGCCGACTCAGCGCGCACGTCAGCGAAATCCGATGTCGGTGAACTGTGCGCTTCACCTGCGACACCCCGTAGGGCGGCCGACCTGGAGCGCGCGTCAGCGATGTTGGTGGTCGAAGAGCCGCGCACTGCACCTGCGACGCCCCGTGGGGCAGCCGACTCGGAGTGCGTGTTGGCGACGACCTCGAAGAGGGGGGAGAAGCTACCCGTCTGGCCAAGGGCAGACGTGTCAGACTGAGCAGACAGTTCTGCGCGTATCTGGGCAATGAATCGACCGACAGAAGCGGCGAGAGAGGACGGGGGGGACTTCTCGACCGTGAACGACTCCGAAGTCGCATGTCCACTGCTCGGAGGCGAGCGGTAGCGCTAACAGAACAGAGAGAGTCCTCCGGCCTGGGCCGGGGCTCATTGTGAAACATTGCCCCAGAGGGGCGGTAGCGTGTGTGCGGAGTGCTTGTGAACAAGGCAAACTCAGCGCCCCGTAAGGGGGTGAGATCAGAGAGGACCGCCGAAGCGGGGGGGAACGCTCTGAGCTGGGGACTGCAGAGCGAGGACCCGGGCCCTTGAGAGCACACAGAGGCGTAGCAGTCAATGGATGGCGATCGCATGACATGCTCTGCCGCGCACGCGCGATCGCATCAGGATTGCTGTGGCCTCTTACGCCGGTCCCGGCTAGCCGGACGGTTGGCGGGAGCTGGGCACCCGCGTGAGCGGGAACGCTGCCAAGTGGGTTGCGACCCAGTAGCCAGCTGTGGCGCGGCTTTGGGCGCGTTCGCCTTCTTCTTCTGTTGTGTCCGTTGAGGCGTGCGAGCACGCGTCTGAGGAGCAGCGGGAGCGGTCGAGTGAGCTTAGGAAGCACGGGTTGCAGGGCCTGAGCCGCCGACTTCGTCTTCTCTAAGCGGTCGCGCTGTAGTTCCAGCGCCTGGCCAAACAGAGCATCAGCGGAGATGGGAGCATTCAGGAGATGCTTCTTCTCCTTCTCTGGCATAGAGGAGAGGTTCAGCCAGAGATGCCTGTCAAGGACGATCAATGAGCCAAGGGAGCGCCCGTCGGCTTTAATGGCTGCCCGGATAGCCAGTGAGGTGAGAGCGGTGATTCTGCGGAGCTGATGGACGGTTAGTTCCGAGTGCTGCGCAGCTAGATCTGCCACCAGTTCCTCCGCCAAGGAGGAGAGGAGAAAGGCGGTATTCATCGCCCTTATCGCCTGGCCTGTACAGATGAAGGCCTTGGAGGCGAGCTTCTCCGTGCGTTGACACGGCTTGGAGGGGAGCTCGGGAGGCGAAGTCCAGGTGGTGGCAGAGGCTGGTGCTAAACAGCCAGCGACCGCATCCTCAGCGCGAGGAAGCTGTAAGAGGCCAATGGCGCCCGCACTGTCCATTGCGTAGAACGCCGCGTGTCCCTGGATAGGGGCAATGGCGGCGTAGGGAGCCTCCCAGGAGCTCTGCGCGTCAGCCACAACCGTGGGGTGAGCAGGGAGAGGGAGAGCGTCCGGAGAGGAAAGCGCGCCGGAAAAGGGGTCGAAACGCCCCTCCGGGTAGCGCTGAGGCGGAGGCAGGCCTAGCCTGCTAGCCGCCTGTGTAGCCAACGAAGCTAGCTCAGAAGCTAACTGGGCGGCGTGGGTCTTCACAACCGGTGGCATATCTTCAACAGTGACGCCTTGAGCGGAGAGGAAGGAGGACAACTCCTCTTCATCCACGGCCTCGATAACTGGTTCATCATCGTCGTCGCCCTGAGGCGGCGTGGTAGCCGCGCGGGCAAAGGCAGCGGCGATGGAGCTAGTAGGGTTAGCCTGGTGGGCCGCGGTTAGCTGGCTAGCTGGTAGCAAACTAGCCGCTGAGAAGCTAACCGACGGCCGAGTAGCCACTGAAGACCGATCGATAAGCCCAACCGGGTGTGGGGACGCCGGGGAAACATCGATAGACTGGCGGGTAACGATACCACTAGCGCCAGCGGGGGAAGAGCCCGCCCCTGTAACACCAGTGGAACCCACGAAGAATGCTCTGTTGGCGATAGCCGTAGGGGAGAGGCGTTTGCAAGCCAAGCAAAGATCTGGCCGCGAAAAGGCGAGCATAGCATGCTCGCTCCCCATACAGATAAAACAGATTGCATGGCGGTCAGAGATCGCCATCGGACGGTCACAATCGGTGCAACGACGAGTAGCCATCTTGCGTCTCGGGGTACCAGAAGTTAGGGACCGGCGTGAGCACTTGGAGCAAGACGGAAATCCCTCGGAGAGCTTTGACAAAAGTTTTTGTGGTGGGCTTTCAAAAAAGCCGTTGGTTTTTAGAAATATTTGCAAGAGCAAACGAAAGACGACTCAGAAACACATGCAGTAGGCGAGGTGAAAGAGGCAAAGAGGACCTGAAGCGTAAGCGCAGTCAATATATAGACTTTCTGACGTCACGCAGGGCTGTCTAAGTAGTTGCCTGCGCGCGTCAGTGCGCTTACTGCCCTTTTTTCAAAGGGTTGGTTTAAAATGACTTCAGAAAAGCAGGAGATGATAGGCATCATCCACTCGTACGTTTCGGCTTCGAAACGAAAGAGAACCTCGTCTTTCCAATTTACATGCAAATACTTGAATAGTTATTTTTGATGGTTGTTGTGACACAAAATAAAATGTAGCGATTTTCTAAGCAGATAACAAAGAGACCTATGTATGACTCATAAAACATGACAGAAACTGTATTTTGCTACGATACTTGGATTGGAACATCAGCAAACACAACTAACCACTGGGTGAATAGCAATTTTTAAAAACCAGTGTTTTAAGGATAGAAACAACAACTGCCCATTGCTAGCCATTTTGAAGCAGGCAGAGGCGTTTATACATTTCCCAAATAGCCAAGACAGCAGCAATCGTCAAAATTTCAGTGTCAACCACATTATTTAAGCAATAAGCCATGGGAGGCTGTGCGTATACGCTGGTTTTAGAACAGCTGAGGGGTGTTGTTAGGCACAACGCGAAGCGGAGTGCCATTAAACACCTCAGCTGTTCTAAAAGACTCGAGTGGCTTATTGCTTATCTAAAACAGTTTAAGTAAATTGTTTATAAGATTTCATCGCATTTAACCATGTACTTTAAAAATAAAATAGTGTATTGTAATAACCATTCTTCCGCGAATACATATAGTTCCTTTTGGAGAGTGGTTGCCAGGCAGCGCTACACGCTCCTTTGCTGAGGTAACGGTTTTTAATTGACGTTCGATTGTGCAAGTAATGCAGAAGTGAAGAGGCACCGGTGTGTGTTTATAGTCATTTGACAAAGGCTTGGAACGCAGAATCAGCCAATCACAATCAAGAACCAAAGAAGGAGTTTTAGATTGCATTTTAGACAACCTGTGAAACGGGCTCAAAGTGTTAAAAAACGAACTATACTGTACCTTTAAGAGGCAGGAAATGAGTGATTAGACACATAACACATAATGGAAAATCAGAAATGGGCAGCAATTACCACTTTGTGTAACATTAATACAAACTTAGACCAGAGAATGTGTGTGTGTGTGTGTGTGTGTGTGTGCGTGTGTTTGTGTGTGTGCGGGTGTGCATGTGTTTTGTTGCTGCATCACTCCAGGAGGTGATATTTAAATCCAGAACCCCTCCAGTCCTACCTGGCTGGCAGAATGTCACTGTCTGGTTGTCACGGGGACACATCCGGCCCAAAATAGCATCTCTCGGGAGCCCTGGAGGGTTCTGCTGACAGACCAGTGATTTTATCATTCCTTTAGACAGACTCATTAGTGTGCGGACACAAGGGTTCATGCTCAAACACCATCACATGTATGAAGTGTGTTTTAATAGGTTTGTTTTTTAGAGCACAGTCGCTGAAAAAGTGAATTTAGCCGCTGTTAATTAAGACCTATAAAGAATAAACTGGAGCTCGGTTAATGCTCTGAGGAAACCCATATTTGCCTGGTTAAATGGAGCTCTGAATGAATATGGCTTCTGGCAGACGTGTACACAAACAGATGTTGAATTTGGCACTAAGCCCAATTGAAATTGTGTGGATGAGAACAGCATTTACTTTTTAATAATTGTAACTGTAGATGTGCTTCCTATTGTGAAGGCGATCGCGAAAGTGCTTGAATGTTGCCCCTTTCGTCCCTGCCTGAGTGAATATTGGAGTGTAAATGGACAGATGGAATGCAAAGAGCAGCATCTAAAATGTACAACGCCAAACAGAAATCAATGTACGGTTTTGCGGCACCTGTGAAAAGCACAGCAACAGGCTGAGGAGGCCATTTTCTTTCTGCCGTGTGGATTTTTCCATCAGCGGCTTAATGCAGAAACAAACTGGGCCTGATAGCATCTGTCAGGAACACTGGGAGTGATAGCATCTGTCTCTGCCATATGTGAAAGCCTTGATGAGGACTGGCAGTAATGGCATCAGCCAGGCTGTGAGGGAGAGGAATGTGACTGAATGTATGTGTGTTTGAGGAGTGTGTGTGTGAGTGTGTGTCCCTACTTCTATACCCCACCCCCCATCCTCTCACTCTGATTGTGTGGTTCAGCTGGAGTGATCAGCAGCTTTTCATTGGGGTGTGAATGGGGGTGAGCGAGGTGATGTCTCTGCTGACGAGGACTCCCCATTTCATCACCACAGTGGGTGATGCACGTGTTTGGGGCAACAGGTGAGAAACTTGGATTTAGGTAACCATTCCCCCCATTTCCCATCTCCTGGCTGTTTTTACTCTTTTTGGGGATGAATGCTTTTATGGTTCTTCGCTTTGGTCTTTAGTCGTTTGGAAAATATAGCATCAACGATAGGGCGTAAGTATAGACTTTCATCACACACACATTTGTGATCGCCACTCATGACAGAAATTGCAGTCACTCATTTCTGAGAGACCCTGTTGAAAGACTGCACTATGATTAGCCGTATGAGCCCTATGAATTAACAGATATGGCTCTAACATACGGTATACAGCCGTGGCCTCTGTCTGCACACGTTCAGCCCATTATGCTACTAGGTCACACAAGGGCTTTTATATAGTCACACATATATCACTGTCTTTTTCCATTCCGTGTGCCTGTCTGGCGAGGGGCTTAGCAATAAATAAGCACTTGCTGTGAAAACCACACCCGTTACAGCAGGGGAAATTTTTTCTTACACCAACATCTTGGTGATAAGGTTCAGCGGATGGTCAGTTCTAAGCATTTTCTCCAATCCAGCACTGATAGGTGGCTGTAGATTAAACTCCACTGCGGGTTAAAGGGCCGCTGGGCTGTTTTATTGCCTCCATCTCTCTCAGATGTAGCCGCGGAACTGTCCAAATCGTAAAAGATCCCACCCAGTAAAAAAAAAACCTTTCCGTTTCCTTTTCTGTTTACGAGCTCAACACATCAGCCTCCCTGTGTGGTCCATGTGATTCTGGGAGGATTTTTACTACTACGAGTCAAATAATAGATTTCGAACAAGGAGCTTGAAGATTTTTAGATTCACAGATGCTTTTTGCAGCCATGCTCCTTTACAGATCACAAAATGTCAGATAATATTAGGACATCCTATCTGCCATCCATCTGCCTTTCCCACTGCATGCATTCAGGGTGACCTTCAGAGATGCTGCAAGCTGTTATTCAGAGATGCTGCAAGATGTTATTTCATGCCTGCCGGAAAAGAAGTTAGCTTTGGCAGAGGTCATTTACATAACATTTCCTTTCCTAACAACCATAGAAAGACGTGATGATGTGATAGAGGCATTAAGGAAATGAAAGAGTGAAAAGGCAGAGGGAGAGAAAGAGTGAGAAAGAGAGAGAGAGAAGGAGGACTGATCCTGTACTGGCTGTGTGCCAGTCCCTGATGAGGGTCTGGAAGGAAAAGGAGACTCAGAGCCTCTGAGCCAACTGGACCATTTGGCCTTGAAAGAGCACATTAAGAGCTGTTTGTTTGCTCCTTTGCAAACAAACACAACAGATGCAGATGTCTGGAGTGTTTGCAAATTTAATTTCTGCCACTTATCTATCGGTAAATATCATTAGTTTTTCTTCAGCCCTGCCTGATCCTGTGTAATTCTGCAGGAGGAGATATCTTCTTTATCCCTTGTCCGATTGCATTTCCAGAAGGTGGCTGGTGTCCCAAGGAAAAGGGAAGAATATGGCCCAGCCTAGCATAGAGACAGAGAAGAGGAGAAAACCTGCTGTTTTTCCCTGACACATTTCTGTGTGGGCATGAATAATGTGAATGGAGGAAGTGGGTGTGAAACAGAGTTTGTGTGTGTGTGTGTGTATGTGTGTGTGTGCGCGTGCATGTGTGCGTGCATGTATGCATGTGTGTATCTGAAATTCATCTGATGGAGCCCACAGATGACAGTTCAGCAGGGGTCTGTCACTGCCTTGTCACAGAGATACCAGATTACCACTCACATTCTCCCACTGCTGTTCTCTGCCCCCTCCAACTGTGCCACTGTGCTGACCAAGGGTGCCAGAGTGCCAAGAGATGACCCACATCCCACCCTCACCTCACAGACAATAACCCAACAACCCAGGCCTACTGAGAGGAGCCATCTCAAAGAGAACAACCTAGCCCCACTGAGAGGAACCATTCCACAGAGAACAACCCAACAACCCAGTCCTGTTTTAAGGCACATACATTTATCTTGCATCTCAAAATTGTTCCTTTAAGGCACATACATTTATCTGAGAGCTTTAACTTGTTCCCTAAAGGCACGTACGTTTTTCTGACAGCCACAAGTTGTTCCTTTAAGGGGCAAACATTTATCTGCTGGGACTAGATTGCTCCTTTAATGTTCTCTGTACGATGGCTCCTTTTTAGTGTCTTACTTTTTAAAACATTTGGACAATCCTGAGAATGTTCAAAACACCAATAAAATGCCATTATTGAAACATTCAATGATTACATGGCATTTGAGGATTGAACATTTCGACTGTAGAAATTACATTAAAATATGTTGGCTAAAGGTCAGCAAGGACTAGTAAATACTATTATCTGTGTGACACCGCAGCATGCCTTTGAAGGAGCTCCACATCAAATATAAGTTGCACAGGTAAACAAGTTTTCCATGTCCATTCAACTGCACCAAACATTTTCAATACATCGCTGTAGAAGAGTGTCTAGACAGTGTGCAGTGTGGGGCATCTGAGTACCATGTGACTATTGGTATTGAATCAGTTCAAGTGGAACACTTTGGTCTAACACTGTACGTATGTAAATATTAGTTCAGCTTTGAAGCATTGAACTGCACAGTGCCATCATAGCATGACTGCCAGTATGAGTGTGTAATTTATTTATGGGAATGGCAGCAGAGTTATCAGAGCAATCATTCCGCTGCAGTGGACGTGAATGTCACAGCTTTTATTGATGCAGAGCTCAGTGGACTGACTGTGTCACAGTAACTTCAGTGTCAAACAGTGGTCAGCCCTTGTCAAAGTATCTCTTATTTAAGCTACAATTTGGAAACTCTGGACATACAGTAGAGAGAGAGAAGGAGAGAGGGACTGAAAAAACTAAGAGAAACACAGTAACAGAGGGATATATATATATATATGTGTGTGTGTGTGTGTGTGTGTGTATAAAGACAGAGAATAAGAGAGGTAAGGACAAAGAAATACACAGAGAGAGAGAGGAGTAACAGAGAGTAACAGGCAGAGAGAGAGAAAGGGAGTAAAAAAGAAAGATAGAAAAAAGACAGAGAGAAACAGAGGGAGAGAGAGAGAAAAGAGTAATAGAGAAAGAGAAACAGGGAGAAAGGGGAATCTGAAAACCTTCCACCCAATTGCTGAATGCGGCCAATGGTCCTGGGTCTGTGGGGAGTGTTTCAGCATATCAAGAAGTGGGCAGCTGGACTGATCCTGACACTGTCAAATGGCAGTAGTGGGCAACTGATTTCTCCCCTCTGTTTTTAATCAGCGGCTGTAGCAGAGCAGAGGAGGGGGGAGACAGAGGAGTGACAAAGCTGCACTAGAGGAGAGGAGTGTGTGTGTATGCCTGTGGGAGGTGGAGGTGTAGAGGCAGCAAGGAAAGAATGAAGTTAAAGGGATAGTTCGGTTTTTAACACATTAAGCCCCTTTCACAGGTTGTCTAAAATGCAATAAAGTGGTTGACATCGAAATTTTGACGATTGCTTCTGTCTCGGCTTTTTGGGAAATGTAGAATCGCCTCTGGCTGCCTTGAAAATGGCTAGCAATGGGCATGTGTTGTTTCTATCCTTAAAACACTGGTTTTAAAAAAGTGCTACTCACCAAGTGGTTAGTGGTGCTCAATGATGTTCCAAAACATGTATCGTAGCGGAATAAAGCTTCCGTCATGTTTTATTTGACACTTTGTTTATATGAAGGAGCAAATAGATCCCTATGGGACTTACAAAATGGCAAATAAAACATGACAGAAACTGTATTTTGCTACGATACTTGGGTTGGAACATCAGCAAATGCCACTAATCACTCCATGAGTAGCACTTTTTTAAAACCAAGGGAGATGGAGGGGAAACAGAGGGAGAGAACAAGGTAAAGGGAGATGGAAGGAAGACAGAGAGGAAAGTAAAGACAGAGAGATGAGGCAGGTCGATGGAAAGAATAAAATTATCTGTGGGAAGACAGAGCGGGGAAGGAGAGGCAGATTATAAGGAAAGAGAGAGAGAGGGAGGGTGAACAAAACAGACAGAGAGGAAGAAAGATACCATGTGAAGGAGAGAATGAGAGAGAGAGAAGCTGTGAGAGAGACATATTGTGTGCTGCGGCAGACCATTGATGTAGCCATCCTACTGTGGCCGGCAAAGTGTCGTGGGAAAAGGCAATCTCTCAGCGGGTGTCATTAGCTGTCATTCAGGCTAACGACGTCCACTGGGCGCGCTCAGACACACTGTGCCGGCCGAGAGAGGCATAGTGAAGGGCATGATGGGAACAGACAGATCTCAGCAGTGGGGTTGACAAACAGGCTTCAGTGTAGAGGAGCAGACAGCTGGAACAGGAGGAACCACAACAGTGAGAGAGAGAGAGAGAGGAGGAAGAGACTGTGTCTCAATCAGGCCCATATCTCACTCAGGTGAGAACTTCCCACTCATATCTCACTCAGGTGAGAACATCTCACTCATATCTCACTCAGGTGAGAACATCTCATTCATATCTCACTCCGGTGAGAACATCTCATTCATATCGCACTCAGGTGAGAACATCTCACTCATATTGCTCACAGCTGAGAAAAAATCACTTATATGTCATTTATATCTCACTCAGGTGAGGAGATCTCACTCAAATCTAACTCATCTCATGTGGCCTTGACAGTTTGCCAGTACAATCCCAGTAGACCGGCCATTGCTGTTTACTCTTTTGAGAGTATTTAAAATGTGTTAAATGTGTTAAATGTAAAACAGTAGATGGCTTGCTTTTTAGTGTGAAAAGATGAATACATTAATACTGTTTACAACCACAGTCTCTTTTCTCACCATGCAAAATAAATGATCTTGTGAGGGGATAACATTGCATTTGACACAGTAGTAATGTAGACAATCTATGAGATCAGTGTCATCTTGTGTGTGTTTATGAGTGTGTGTGTGCGTGTTTGTGTGTGTGTGTGTGTGTCGTGTCGTATCGTGATTCAGACACCAGTGGACATGCATCTCCCCTCAGGCCTGGGATCATCTCTGACTCTGATAAAAATGGCCTTTCATTATTCATGGCCACTCAGTCAGTCCTTCTAGCAGCAGCAGCGTATCACTGCTCTCTGACTCATGAAGCTTTAATGCCAACATGCAGAGAGGGGCTGTACAAACCAGTGCCTACATCACTTAGGGGTCACTGAGATCATTAGCTGAACAAACCAGTGCCTACATCACTTAGGGGTCACAGAGGTCATTAGGTTCCATTAGGTCAATAGGTTCCCCTTGCTTTATTGAGACTAGCAGATGGGTGTCTGATTCAATCAATTACAACTGACCTTCAATGTCAGCTCTGACGGAAAATGACAGTCCGCATCTTATTTAATCATTGCTCTCATCAATTAAAAACTAATGAAACTATAATGAATTGGAACCATTTCAATTATACAGAAATTGCATGTGTTTAAATGTCAAAAATAATAATCATTACTGAAATCAAAATGTGGATACAAAATAATCGAGAAAGGGCAGTTGCCTTGTTAACTCAACAGTGTGAATCAATTGACTTTAAAATGATTGGAAGCATCTGTTATCCAAACTGTGATGTTTTCCACAGCCTGAGTGACACTGTGAAAATTTGCTGCCAGTCATTGTTGATGCTCAGCCACTCGACGGTGTGTGCCAGCGTTTGAGATTCCTATTTTTCACTGGCAGACCTGTAATTCAGCACTTGAAATGCACATCAGTCAGTTTGCTCCCAAACACCATCAGCAGAGCCATCAGGCCGGGCGAAATATCGACCTCCCTGCACAAAAGACACAGACAAAAGGGCAGTCAGGGACATGAGACAGCAATCACACACACACACACACACACACACACACACACACACCCTTGTCTGAACAGCAGAGAAAGGAAACACGGAAACAGTAACAAAGGGCTCTCATCTCTTCTGGTTTAACCTCAAAAAGACGTTTTAAAGGTTTTATGCATTGTTGTTTGTAAGAGACTCTTATGAAACACAGGGGTGACAAACTGTTGCGCCTGTGTCCTCCCAGTATTGATTTCCAGGGAGATATAAAGATGCTTCTGGTAGGAAAAAGAATGTGTACATTTAGTACTGCATAGTCCAAAAGGTGAACAGACAGCTAACACTGACTAAATGAGGCATGGTAACTTTATTTTTAGTTTAATTTTTCAGTGCCCACTTCAGGGCCCATTCAACATTGGCTGCCAGTTTACGTTTAGCTCTATATATATTTCTCCTACTGACAGCCCCTGATGACCTCAAAAAGCAGAGCTATAGATTAGAACAATGGATAGCAGCCTCCACACAGTGTGTGAATGGGTGAATTTGACATACATTGTAAAGCGCTTTGAGTGCCTGTAGAAAAGCCCTATATAATGCCTGTTCATTTTCCCTTTTACCATCAGACTGCTGTTGGACATGGAAGTCACACAGGACTGAACGGTCTGTAATTCAGTTGTCAGGTAACTGAATAAAGTTGAATGACAAAAGTTTGTATGTGGATCTTTCTAGAGTGTTTTTTATTTATTTTTTTCCACTGGATGAGATGCCTGTATTGTGCTTGTCAGAGTAATCAGTTCAACTAGAGGTCAGCCCTATATATTTTTCATTAAAGAACTCAAAAATTGTCAGCTGTGTGGACTAATTGTCACTTTTTAAAAGTCCTTGAAATACTGGTATAGTTTATTTATTTATTTATTTATTTAGTATTGTTTGTCTGCTTGTTTATTTTGTGTGTGACATTTTATTTCCAGATGGATTTCACAGCAGTTGGGGGAAGGAAAAGGAAAAAAGGGCCAAACCTGTAAGTGCCAACACAAAAGGTTAACTTGGCTCCAAGGGATGAGAACACTGACACACACACA
>JAGFZM010004706.1:0-19051 GCA_017657215.1 Limnothrissa miodon | reverse complement strand
TCTCTCTCTCTCACACACACACACACACACACACACACATACGTACATGACTCATTCTGCACTGGCACTGCACGTCTCTGGTTCTGATCCAGGTGTGTTTGAAGCTTCACTCGCTGGTCCAGACTTGATGGGAAACAAGCACCTAGCAGAGCACAGTGAGTGTGTGCGTGTGTGTGTGCGTATGTGTGTGTGTGTGTGTACATGCTACACATAACCATACTACACACCTAGGAGAGAGACACACGTCAGATCTTCTCCCTCGGGAGAGTAGTCAGGGACCCCAGCAACAGAAAGGAAGAGGGGGGCTTGTGTGTGAGGGGAATGGTGCATGTGCTACAGCAAAACACAGTGTGTGTGTGTGTGTGTGTGCGTGCTCCACAGACCTAGCTGAACTAACAACACATTTCGATCGGATGTTTCATGTAAAGGTCTGTGTCGGGTCATCCACAGTTGGCCTTCCTTCTGTAGTTACTCTGTGTGAATGCAGGAGGCAGCTGACCCCGAAGATTTAATAGGCCAGCTGCAATCCCACTGCTAGCTGAGCTGTGTGTGTGTGTGTGTGTGTGTGTGTGTTGAACTGATAAGGTGAGAGCAATCAGACACGTACGACTCAGGAGAGAGCAGTAGGGTCGAAACCTCCGTCTCCCCCACACACACACCCACACACTCATATGGCCCACATGCGGCCCAGCAGCGGGGAGGGCAAGACTGCTTAAGCAGTCAGCTTGAAGATTAAAGTAGCTCAGAGTCAGTGACTGGGGCTGCTCATGCATGTTATTAATGATGTGCAGACTGAAGGCAAGCACTAAACCCTAAACCCTTAGCACTGAGTCCTAAGCCCATGCAGCCTAAACCCTTAGCACTGAGTCCTAAAACCTAATATTGAGTCCTAAACCCTAAACCATGAGCTCTAAGCAATAAGCCCGGAGTCCTAAGCACTTACATGAAAGCTCTAAGCGAAAGTTCTACCAGGAAGACTCTAAGCGTTACGTCACTAATCGTTTGTCCAATCATATGAACTCACCTGCTTTATAGACCCGCCTAACAGTTTCGCTCTTGCTGTCGCAGGCTCAGTGTCCGAAATTCCCACCTCCCTCCCCACCACCGCCAGATGGGTCCCTGTCCTTTGTCCAGGGGGGAAGGCTCCGCCCCCTGCCCGCTTGAACCAGGCAGGATCTGCTGAGTCCGGATAAGCCGAATCCTGGACCATGGACTGGGCCTATGCCAAATATTGTTATTGTGTATAGCCTTATAATCTAATCAGTGAATCTGATTAAATATTTGTACTCTATTTTAATTCTCTGAGTCTTAATGGGAGAACTACTGTGCTCTACAGTAGAGAGGGAAGTAGAAGGATGGTTGCGGGTGATTTTTTCCCCTCAGGCTCAACTGGGTCAGCCAATACTGAAACAGAGTTAATGTAAATCTCAGCGGAGTGAGTCCAAGGCTTATTGAGCAGATGAATGAGTCTAAGACTGTAGAATCAGTTCTGAGTACTCTCTTCAGTACTCTTGGCCTGTACTGCTCAGTAGTAATTTCAGTACAGTTCAGTAGTCTTAGCGTAATTCAGTAGTCTCAGTACAGTTAAGATAAGTAACTTTATTGTCAATTTCTCTACATATACTGGACATACAGAGGAATCAAAATTACGTTTCTAGCAATCCCAGTGATGCGCACGGTCAGGAGAGCCAGACGCCGCTGCGTCTCCACACGCCGCCTACCTATTCACACACAGTCATACACCAGTGGAGGGGATTACCATGCAAGGCTCACCAGGAGCAATTTGGGGTTCAGTGTCTTGCTCAAGGACACTTCGATGGTGTCAGGTAGAGTGGGGTTCGAACCTGCAACCCCACTGCGGTCACCGAACGGCTCCTCTACCACCTGCGCCACCACCGCCCGTAGTATTAGTGTAATTCAGTAGTCTTAGTATAGTTAGCCCTAAGGTTTGTAGCTATAGTGCCATGTATTTAGTTACATTTAATATAACGGTTAATGGAAATTAGCAATTGGGTTTATATAACAAGAAAACAAATGTGTCTTATGATTTTATGGTTTTATTTGTAGTTGATGAGTAGTTAACAAGGAACACATGTGACCATGAGTTTCATTGCTTTATTGGTATTTAAATAATGTGTCATCAACAAGAAAACATGTACATGTCTGTCTTTTTATGAGGTTTGATGGGGTGGTGTGATGATGTGTGATCAACAAGAAAAAACCCTGTTTGGTGACAACACATACAGTATCCGTGTCTGTTATATGGAGTTTGATGATGTGTGAACAATTGGAAGCAGGAAAGGTCAAATAAGCCAAGCAAGAAATAGATTACCGTAGATTGTTTTACATTGTGTTGTGGTGATGTACTGTATTCAAGAGAATGGTTCTGCTCGCGTGAGCACACACACACACACACACACACACATACAGTGGGACTTTGGCCACTAGAGGGAGCCCATGACTGTGGCTGTGGGGCTGGGAGGTTGTTATTCATGTTTTATTGGGGATCACATGAGGAAAATGCACCTGTATGTGTGTGTGCGTGTGTGTGTTTATGTTTGTTTATGTACCCCAATAGGCCCATTCTCGCACACATGCTCTCTCTCTCAAACGCACACACACACACAAAGAACAACAACAGATGCCATCAGTGTTGCATTCTCGTTCCCCCAGTGAAGTGCCCCCCCCCCCACCCCCTCACACACACACACACACACACACACACACACACACACACATGTGTAAACAGTGCTGTGGGGCTTTATCACGGGTCCAAGTGACATAGGGGCTTCGCAGAGTCGTGTGGTAACAGGGATGAAAGCGTAGGGGAACAGCGGCAAATAAAGGAGAGAAAATTGATGTCCTGGTTCTACGGCAGCGATAAATGGAAACCGTAAGCCCTTTATTACTGCAGCACTCTGGGCTCCTCCAAACATGAACCCAGCAGGACCTTTAGCTAAGGACTACACACACACACACGCACACACACACACACACACACACACACACACACACATTTGCACCAAGGGAACAATGTTCCACTGAAACCTACAAAGAGGCTAATTATTAATTTACTGTAAGAAGGGAAAGCATTTTATCAACTTGGGTTTTACACACACACACACATGCGCATACATAAACACACACACACACACACAGAGAGAGAGAGAGAGAGAGAGAGCTCATAATTCATACAGTGTTGTTCCAATGGGTTATTTCATGTAGAGATTGAACAGTCTACCACACTCTGTTACCTCCCTCTGCACCCATCCCATGGTGACTTTTCTCTTCCTCTCAGTCAACCTGTTTCTATATACAGACTATCTATGTATCTAATCTTGTATCTATCCTCTCTCTCTCTTTTTTTTATTCATACTATGGTGACCTCTCTCACACACACTCTTTCTTCAATGGTTAATAATCTTTCTCTCTTTATCTGAATAATCTCTGTCTATATATATATTTATCCCATACTAATCTCTCTTTCTCATCTTTGGCATGTCAAGGTCCATACAATTGGATAAGGACTTATTATACCCCTAAGAACTATTAAAATGTTTCCTAATAATATGCCAGAGTTAAAGCCCTTCCACAGGCTTCCTCATCCATCATTACGCACTAGTGTGTCTCCTAACCTGTGGTGAAATAATACATCTTACTTGATGCACTTAATGGCTTTGCCTATAGCCACCCTCACATCAAATGTTCTGAGAAGATTGATTAAGAAAAACTGCTCCCAGAAGTCTCACCTTTTTTAGATCAAAATCAATGTGCCTGTCACGCTAGGAGGAGGCCTGAAGATGCATTGCAGACTTTGAAAAAGAATATTTATGAACACCTTGAACAGTCAGGGAGGTTTTGAAAGGAGGCTGCAAAGAGTCTTTCTTAATCATGTGGGTCCATCTTGTACATTTACAGTTTTTTTCTATATCAATACCATGGACCTTTGGGAATTTTGGGATTATTATGATGCAATATTAACGCCATAGACTAATTGCGACTGAGTGTAAATTGCCACCTTACATGACAGTAGGCAGTTGGGTTAGGCCACTGAGCCATAGATCTGCCAAAGGGTTTTCCCTTGACAACAACAGATTTAAAATGGATTTTTTTGCCCCTGTAGCTCATTCGTGCTCTCTGTGCTGTGTAAAACATGACCTTTGTATAATGTGCTGTATAAATAAAACTAAATTAAAGTTATTCAGTGTTGGTTTTACAATTATCTTGTGGTCAATGCAAAGACATCTGAAGAGATCAGGTCATTCGAGAATCAATAGTGAACTGGTGGAGCAGGTCTCAATGTATATGTTCCTGGGTGTTTGGACTGACAATTAATTTGTCTTTTTAGGAATGTACTCTATGTCTCCATGCTCTATATATGCTCTATGTCAGACTATACTTTAGACTAGTCTAGCTGCATCCATTAGAGCTTTTGTGAAGCTTGCTTGCTCTCCTGTCTTTTCGGTCTCCTCTGTACAACACATTCGTACCATGCAGATTAAGGGACCTTAAAAAAACGGCAATGCATCATCAATAAGATTTAGGCATCTGTAACCTTAACCTTGACCTTTGACGACCCCCCCCCCCTCTCTCCCTCTCCTATCTCTTGGAGAACACAGGTGTGTTCTGTGTCTGTACTCCAAAAACTACATGAGATTTGATTCCACCTTACAACTGAAGTCTTGTCCAAATAGTCCAACAAATTGATCTTTGGGGATAAACACACACACACAGTCACACACACACACACACACACACACACACACACGTGTGTATTTGGTTAGTGTTATAAGAAAAGACACAGCCCTCCCCACTCTTTCCAGAGAAACTGTGGCGTCACACACACATACACCTGAGAGCAGTTCTGTCTGGTGTCTTTTGTGCAGATGGAGACTGAAGGACATGAATTTTAAAAGGGGCCAGTAGCCATGTCAGAGAACAGCACCTGCCCCCTACCTGCTTAGTCCAGTTTGCCCTGGGCTCTGATTAACACACAGCAGCAGGAGTCCTACACACACACAGAGACACACACACACACACACACATACATACAATACTCACACATATAGACAAAAAAAAACTTGTACAAGGTTAGCGAGTGAAGGAGAACAAAAGAACACAGACTGACTGCAACTTCCAACTGACAGCTAATGCTAACAAAATGGTAGTCAAAGGAAATTCATGATGTCTGTCAGTTAGTGTAGCATAGCGTAACTGATGATAGGATTTACGTAATGAAGCAATAAACAGTTGACAAAATAAATGTGTGGCTGTTGTTTAGTCACAAGGGTGTATGTTGGACTCACAGTGCTTTGTTTTATTATCGGGGCTCACATAGAATGCCACATTCTTCGCTTGACACACACACACACACACACACACACACCTTGTAATCCCGTGGGCCATGCATGTCTCCTGAGAGGCTGTTACACAGACGGGAGCTAGAGGGGAAACCAATTGAATTTCAGTGCTGAGTGATTCTCCAGCCTGCTTCCAATATGAGAAAGAAAGACAACAAGACACAAAGACACAAATATGTTTATGCTTTGTTAAGCCATACAGGTCAGACAGACACACACACACACAGAGAGACAATCTTTCTCACACACACACTCACTCTCTTTCTCTGTCTCTCTCTCACACACGCACACACAGAAAAATAAGGCAGATTTATGATTTATGGATGAAGGTGTCTGAGTATCCAAAAAGAACCACACATAAACACACACACACACACACACACACACACACACACACACACACATAAACACACACACACAATAAACTTTTAGCTTGTCTGTGTCCCAATACCCACACTAGCCTGATGCATCAACCAGTGTACCCATTAGGATACCCATTATTATATTTATTAATTTATGTGAGGATGCACTGACCAGAGACATCTCTCAATTTCATTGTACCTGTGACAATGACAATAAAAGGACATTCATTCATTCATGCTTGCTTCCGTGAGTACAGAAACTTCCTGCTTCAACCCAATACCCAAAATTCGGATTACTAAATATTCGTTCCCTCTCCTCAAAGACCGCCCTAATAAATGAGCTTATTACCGATAATGAAATTGACATACTTTGCCTAACCGAAACGTGGCTAAAACCGGACGAATACCTTCCACTTAATGAGGCTACTCCTCCAAGTCACTTTAATTACCACATGCCTCGACACAATGGTCGTGGTGGTGGTGTTGCCACAATTTACAACTCCAACCTTACTATGGCTCCCAAATTTGAATATAAATTTTAATCTTTTGAGGTCCTTGTTCTCAATCTTATGCAACCTGACAAAACATCTAGACCTAATGTACCCTTAACGATTGTAACGTTATATAGACCCCCAGGCCCCTATTCTGACTTTATGACTGAATTCTCAGAATTTCTTTCCTCACTAGTCATTAAAACTGATAATATTATAGTGTTGGGCGATTTCAACATCCACGTGGATGATGTAAATAATAGCCTGGCATCAGCGTTCCAATCCTTAATTGAACACATTGGCTTTTTCCAACATGTTAATGCACCCACACATACAGGTAGTCATACTATTGACCTTGTTCTAACATATGGTGCACAAATAGAACAACTTGCTATCCTACCTCAATGTCCTTCACTAACTGACCATTCCCTAATAACTCTAAAGACTACAATAGATTCTACAGCCCCTAACTCTATTTGCTACCACACTAGACGAATAACCTCCCAA
The DNA here is from genome assembly GCA_017657215.1 of Limnothrissa miodon. Lineage (NCBI taxonomy): Eukaryota > Metazoa > Chordata > Actinopteri > Clupeiformes > Clupeidae > Limnothrissa > Limnothrissa miodon. The sequence goes on along the minus strand of JAGFZM010004706.1, from coordinate 12,331 downwards.
GCCACAAGCGACTTCATAGATAAAATTCCTTCTCTTCTTGAACCCTTAATGACACAATACACATTAGAAGGCCCTCCTCCCAGCCCTACTCAAGTTGATCAATTAACTGATAATGTTATAGATGCACTTTACACTACATTAAATTCCATTGCGCCACTTAAAAAGAAAATTAGAAAACAAGACAAAATTGCCCCATGGTATACAGCACAGACACGCTCAATGAAGAAAGCTGCACGTAAACTTGAGAGAAAATGGTATGCCACCAAACTTGAAGTGTTCCATCTTGCATGGAAAGACAGCCTAAAAGACTATAAGAAAGCACTTAATAATGCAAAAACAGAATACTACTCCTCACTTATAAATGATAATAAAAACAATCCCAAATTCCTCTTTAACACAATATCACGCTTAACTAAAAGTAGGAATGAAGTGACACACTCAATTCCAATAACATTAGACAGTAATGATTTCATGATTTTTTTTAATGATAAAATTGAATGTATTAGAGGTAAAATAAATAACACCATTCAAACCTCAAATTCAGCTGGTTCCCCTATAATGGAAACAGCAACTCCTAGCCGACCTATAGCATACCTGGACTCGTTTACACCTGCCAGTATATCTGAAATTATCAAGCTGATCTCATCAAGTAAGGCCTCTACTTGTCTACTGGATCCAATTCCTACTGATCTCCTTAAGGCTACTCTCCCTAGCCTAGCTGAGCCGATACTTAATATTATAAATCACTCTCTTGCAGCAGGACATGTTCCCAAACTTTTCAAGACATCTGTCATTAAGCCTTTAATCAAAAAGCCCAACCTTGACCCTGATGTCCTGGCTAATTACCGACCTATATCCAACCTCCCATTTATATCAAAGATTCTTGAAAAAATAGTATCTAAGCAAATTCGTACTTTCTTGGACGCAAATAACATTCAGGAAACCTATCAATCTGGCTTTAGAGCATACCATAGCACAGAATCAGCCCTAGTAATGGTCTACAATGATCTCCTTATCTCATCTGATAATGGATGCATTTCATTATTAATCCTACTGGATCTAAGTGCTGCTTTCGACACTATTGATCACAGCATCCTACTACATAGACTTGAGCATATGATTGGCATCAAAGATTCTGCATTAGCCTGGCTCAGGTCATACCTTACTGGACGTTACCAGTTTGTACATGCACATAATGAAGCATCATGCCACACTGAAGTCAAGTATGGTGTGCCCCAAGGATCAGTACTGGGACCTCTGCTATTCTCCCTTTACATGCTACCTGTGGGATCTGTTATTAGAAAACATGGCATTACCTTCCACTCTTACGCAGATGATACCCAACTATACCTTTCAATGAAGCCTAATGATTGTACGCCAGTAACAAAACTTGTTGCCTGCCTCAGTGACATCAAAAACTGGATGACTAATAATTTCCTTTGCTTAAACTCTGATAAGACTGAAGTCATGTTGATTGGCCCTAAAAACCTGACCAACACTTTACCCCATCATCAGAGCTTACTTAGTGACCTTTCACTCACACCTAACACAAAGGTCAAGAACCTTGGGGTGTATATTGATCAAGACCTCTCTTTAAATAGTCATGTAAAGCATATCTCCAAAACCTCATTCTTTCATTTACGCAACATTGCTAAGGTCAGAAAATTCCTTTCTTTTGAGGATGCAGAAAAACTAATACATGCATTTGTTACCTCCAGACTTGACTATTGCAATGCACTGTTCTCTGGATGTGGTACTAGCTGCATCAAAAACCTTCAACTTATACAAAATGCTGCAGCACGAGCACTCACTAGGACAAAAAAATATGAACATATCACACCTGTCCTTGCTTCCTTACATTGGCTTCCTGTTAAGAGCCGAATTGATTTTAAAATACTTCTCCTAACATATAAAGCCCTTAATGGCCTTGCTCCAGCATATATTAAAGACTTACTTGTTCCCTACCACCCTTCTAGACCCCTAAGGTCACAGAATGCTGGTCTCCTAGTAATTCCTAGAATATCAAAATCAACAATGGGAGGAAGAGCTTTCTGCCATCGTGCGCCTGTCCTGTGGAACAAACTCCCTTCTAACATTCGTCAAGCGGACACTCTCAACACCTTTAAGTCTAGACTCAAAACCTTTCTATTTACTGACCCCTTTAGTTAGGGATGGTGTATGGTAAGCCACATCTCCTCAGGGTTTTATTGGAAAGGACTGCCTCTGCTGTAAGCTCCTGTCCAGGGCTTGGTGGCCACTGACCATTTCCTTTGGTGGTGTTGGCTTGTTATACATCATACCTTAGTTATGCTGCTATAGTTTAATGCCGCCACAATCCACCCATCTGTTAAACCGTACAATTTTCACTCTGTCTTTCTCATCCTCTCTTTTCCTCTCCACTTACTTCTCTCTCTTCACTTAGCCAACATCTGTATATGGTTTCACATGCAATATAACTCACATTCTCTGAAATCTGATGGAGACTGTTCTAACTCATCTCCTCTCTTATTTTCCATGCCATTACCACCCAGCCGTGAGTCATCACTGCCTTCCACTGCCTGCGCCTGCACCTCCTGGGTTCTCCTGGGACCTTCTTCCAACGTGATCCGGCGGCACTCCTGAATGGTCCTCAACCCACTCCACTATCCATGCCACTGCCTCCCTGCTGAGGGTCACCCCTGCCCTCCACTGCCTGATCCTGCATCTCTCTCCTGGGCGGTCTGCCTTCAGCTTCACAGATGACCCTGACATGATCGATACAGCCTCTAGCTGGCCCCTGGCTTGACTGCGCCTAATGACATGGGACTATATCCTGGGATTCTAATGGGACTCCTATATTACTTTATTTACCAAAATTTTCTTGTAATGTGTATCTAATGGAATAATAGTGGACTATCCGCCATCTGAGAGACTGAAAACCTGCCCTAGGCAGTTGGGTTAGCCCCTTGAGCCGTCGGAACTGCCCAAGGTTTCTTCCTCTACCATAACAAGTAAAAACAAAAAACGCTGCGAGGGAGTTTTTCCTTGCCCCTGTTGCTCATTGGGCCTCTTGTGTTAAGCGCTTTGTGACATGCCTTTTGTAAAAATGCGCTATATAAATAAAATTGAATTGAATTGAATACAAATATGCTGTGTGCCGACATAGTGGTGAATCTGAATGAGAAATTGAGCTGAATCACTTGGTGGCACTACCATGGCTAGTAACACATTAATACACATACATACACACACACACGACACTGTTTACACCAGAAATATCACACATGCAGAAGGGTGCTGTAATTTCATTCTTTCACATGAGTTATACACAAATAGCATTTAGCCACTGGCAGACAGGCATATTAACGCTTATTTACAGACATATTGCATCTGTGTTTACCTTGGGGATTTCCTCATATGATTCTGCCTGGGTATACAGCATAGAGAGAACACACACAAACACACACATCCACACACACACACACACACAGTTACACAGGAAGAGTTTAGTCACAGACACTGCCAGACAGTCATATTCAGCTCTGTTTAGTCATACTGTATTGCATCTCTGTGACAGAGGTGTTTACCTTGAGGATTTCTTCACTGACTTGAAATACAGCTTAGACAACACACACACACATACACACACACATACACTGTAATACAGTATAGAGTCATGTTAATTCTATTCACTTCAAGGATTACTTTTACATCAGTAATCACTTCCTCTACTCTGGTTGTCACACATACTGATCTGCAATGCACCTCTATTAGGCCAGGAGGCCTATCTACACTTCTTCCCGTTCACCTGATATAGGGATAGGGATAGAACTCTCAGGAAGTTCATCAGAGTGTGGGTGGAATTACTCTGAACTCTCACTTTAGGGTTGAATCGCTGAGCAGATGGTCAGTTGAAAAGTAATGAAATGAAATGAATTTCCTGTTTAATGGCGTTTGTGAGCTAATAAAGCATCTGAGAGTGTGTCAGCCGTATCATATCGGCTCTGTGTGATGGAGTAAGTTTGGAAGTCTATGGAGAGGAGATACACACACACAAACACACACACACAAACACACACACACACACACACTGCTCTGTAATTAGAGTTCAGGAGGCCGCTCCTTCAGATGTAGAGGGACACACACCATTAAGCATTACGGCTAACCTTGAAATCACTTTTGTCTGAGCTTAGTGGTGAAGTGAATTTTAGTCAGTGTTAAAAATATCCCTCCAGCTCCTGTCACTGCTAGAGAGGAGGAGTCTTGTAAGGGAATACAAATGGAGGAATCTCTCAAATCACTCACAACATTCACTGATCACAGCATCTCCAAATCAGACAGAACTGAGAATAGTCATGCGGAAGAATGGCTTGGAAGGTTTTTAATATCTGACCCTGTTTTCCATCAAGTTTCTGTGTGTGTGTGTGTGTGGGGGGGGGGGGGGGGGTGTAGGACTGGCTTGAGAGACATGAGAAGGATTGGCTTGAAATGTGTTTCCCTATATGGCACCTTTGTTAAGTAATCAATATTTCTGGGTGTGACCTGTTAGATCATCTGAGAGAGAAAGACTAAGATAGGGTGTATGTGATGTGTGGTTGTGTGTGTGTGGTTGTGTGTGTGTGTGTGTGTGAGTGTGTTCAGGCACCTGCATGTGTGATCCCACATGATCCCTGCTCATGGTTAGATCAGAAAGGAAATAGTTTCCACCCACACAGGAGTTCTAAATGTGTGTGTGTGAGAGAGAGAGAGAGAGAGAGAGAGAGAGAGAGAGTTGAGTAATGTAAAACATGCAGCTGCTCAGCAGAACAGCTGCTCAAACAGCATCTAGGAATTTTCTCTGTGTGCCCCGTGTGTATGTGTGCATGTTTTAACCGTGTTCACATGAGAGTTGCTCTTTCACAGCAACTTGGGAAAAATAACCAGCCTCGACACACACGCAGATACACACACACACACACACACACAGTGCCTCTGTACTGTGTGAGGGTGTGTATATAGCATGTGCAAAAAATGCCATACAGCATGTGATGACTCACACACTCACATACACACAGTACATAAAAACAAACACACACAAAAACATATAGGTATTCACACACACACACACACACACACAGCAACCAAACTATGACTGTGGTTCCATCATTTACATATAATTAGATGGTTGTATTTTTCTGTCTGGTGTTTTGTATGTTTACCCACACTCACTGCTGATAAACAGTGTCTGAGGTGCTACCATCATTCTTAGACTATACATATAGTTGTGTTTTCCTTGCTGGTGTCACACACACACACACACACACACACACTAGTGTTGTGTGTGTTGACCCCCTCCACTGTTTAAATTATACTCCACACTGTGAATATCATGGAAATAGGGCCCAAATATTCCCATCTACTTATACTGTGTTGTTTCCTTGGTGATTTCTACCATGTTGACCTTCTCCATGTCTCCTCTAATGCTCCACGTGTCCCATATCATTATGCTAATGCTGCCAAAATCACATTAGATTGCGACCTCTTACTCCAACTGCTTGGCTCTGGACCAAGTGACTATCTAGAGACGCCCACTAGCGTACAGCATGGAGACGTGGGGCTGGCTCATGCACAGCAGTGGAGGATGTGATTGGTTCACCTAGGGAAATGGAGCAGCTGATTGGTTCACACAGGGCAATGGAGAAGCTGACTAGTGGAAAAGCTAATTTATGTAGGACAATGGATGAGCTGATTTGTTCATATTGGGCAATGGAGAAGCTGATTGGTTAATGTAGGACAATGGAGAAGCTGACTGGCTCGCCTAGGGCAATGAAGAAGCTGGTTGGTTCACAAAGGACAATGGAGAAGCTGATTGGTTAACCCAAGGCAAGTAAAAAATTTCATTGCCCTGTGTGAAAGAAACAGCCTGTACGTTTGGTTCCTTGCAGTAGTTTGCGATTGGCTGAGTGTTAGCAATCTATTGTGTGATTTGTCCCGTACCATCGTAGTGCTGTAAGATCCACCCATTCAGCAGCACCTCTACTCTCCTATCAGCGTGAGTATGTGTGTGCGTGTGTGAAATTGTGATAAGTATCCTATGAGTCTGAAATGGAGACGATTAAACTGCACTTAATTTCTTTTACAGGAAGGAATGCAATTACACCTCTATTTAGTCATTTTAAGGGACAGTCTGTGAAAGTGTGTGTGTGTGTGTGTGTGTGTGTGAGAGAGAGAGTGAGTGTGTGCGTGTGTGCATGCGCAGGCTGCTACTAGATTAATAGGCAGTGATAAACACCCATCAGCCTGGAACTAGGAATAAGCTACATCCCATTAAACACACACACACACACACATACACACACACAATTACACTCCCTCAAACTGTCTCCCTTATTCCCCTCAAAACACACACACACACACACACACACACACACACACACACACACACACACACATTCATCAGCTTATGTGCTATTTGTAAAGAGTATAAAAAGTGTAAGTTATACATTAAATCCACTGTGACTGGGCACTTAAAACACTAGCCGTAAACACTGGCTGTAAATTCAGTGAAAATCACACACGCACAGAACAATCACAATCGCACGCACACACACACACACGCACACAGGACCCACAAATCCACATCCACTTCAGAAGTATTACACACACGCAAGCATTCAGACACACACACACACACAAGACCCACAAATTCACATCCACTCCAGAAGTATTACACACACACAACCATACAGACACACACACACACACACACACACACACACACACACACACACCTCTATGCTCTATGAGCTGGCTCAATCAGTTGTGTATGAGTCTGGTGGCGTTGCTCAGCTGCACTGCACTTTGTGCATGTGTGTGTGTGTGTGTGTGTGTGCGCGCGCAAGTGGGGATGAGAGAATGAGAGCCCAGGCCTTCAGCTCTCTGGGGCTACAGCTAAGGGGATTGTGTGTGTGTGTGTGTATGGGGGGGGGGGGACTCTAGAAACAAGCCCAGCTTAAAGTCCTCTCTCCCCCTTTTTTCCTGTTTCTCCTTCTCTCTGTCTCCAGCTGCACCAGCAGGAAGCAATTTGATAAAGGAGCAGATTCAAGAGAGGGACAGAGGGAGAGAGATAGAAGAGTAGGGAGAAAGAGACAAGAGGGAGAGAGAGAGAAGGGGAGAAAGAGAGAGAAAAGATGAGGGGAGAGAGAACAGGGGAAAGGGAGAGAGAGGAGTAGAGAGAGAAAAGCAAGGGAGAGAGAAAGAAAGAGAGGAGAGAGAAGCAGGGGCAGGAGAACAGCAGGATGCTGTCTGGTACAAAAGAGGCGTACAGTAGTGTGCTGGGTTGAGGAGAGGGAAGACAAACAGCTCCGCAAAGCCACAGACAGGCACTGTATGTACACGTGTGTGTGTGTGTGTACTTCTGCTGAAGCCCATCAGAGAATAGAGTGTAAATGTGTGTGTGCATGTACATGCATGTGTGCGTGCGTGTAGTGGCCCGTTAGAGAATGGAGCGTAAATGTAAGTGTGTGTGTGTGTGTGGCCTGTCAAAATTTTACTACCAATAGGGGGGGCATGGGGGGGGGGGCATTTAATTAAGCTTCTACAGAGAGATATGTTACACCGACTCTCCCACCAGTAACATCTCTCTCTCCACACACACACCCCTCTTCTCTCCTCCCGAGTTTTCTCCTCTTCCTCCTCTCTTCTCCTTTTCCTCCTTTCCTCTCCACTCCAGTCACCTCCTCCGCTCTCCAGTTGCCTCCTCTCCATTCATCCCCTCTAATCTCCTCTCCTCTCTAGTCGCCTCCTCTCCTATTCTCTACTCTACTCACCTTCTCTCTTTTTCCTTCATCTCCTCTCCTCTCCCCTACTATCTCCCCCTCTCCTTTTCTGCCACCTTCTCTCCTTTTCTCTCAAATCCTCTCCTCCTCCCCTCTCCTATCGACTTCATTCTTCTCCTCCTCCTCTCTTCTCTCTTCTCCTCCTCTACTCTCCTTTCTCCTGTTCTTCTCTCTATCTCCCCTCTTCTCTCATCCTCTCCTCTCCTCCTCTCCTCCTGTGCTCATTACGCAGGGGCATATTTCACCCAGGGCTGCCTCATTAAGACTGTCCTCTTCAGTGTGTTAAGTGTTAATGGCCTCTCGAAAATAGACTGTTTTTAATCTGCGCCTTGCAAAAATAAAGCTCAGTGCAGCCACCAAATGATCCCAGATAGATTTCCCTCAATTTAAAATGTTACTCATATAATTGTGAACTTACATATTTTGTGTAATTTAATTGCCTGTGTTTAACCCCAGAAGAATACATTTCTTGCAGTCACTTAGCCAGTGTTGGTAACTGCAGCATTTTTCTCTCGTGTGGCCCATACTAAAAGTTTCTTTCTCCCCTTAAGTGTAGTTATGGTCAGAGGCATTTTACAGTAATAGCATGAATAAACATTGCTATGGTCGCATCTTTGTTGAGTGTTCTAGATTTTTATGGCTCTCCTGTTGAGATCATTAACAGTCCTAGTGCTGTGTGTCCATGTTGTGTATGTGTGTGTGTGTATTGCCAAACACTAGAGCACAATCCCACCCCCTGGGCCGAACTCATTCCCATATTCTACCAAGTTTTTAATGCGTTCTGTTCAAACTTTTGAAATGATATTAGACCTACAGCTTACACACGCACACACACAACCTTAACCCTCCTCTAACCCTTAGATGAAGTTTGAAAGCCAGCACTCTAGCAGGAGCAAGAGCATGCAGCATTTTCTCATTTCTGAAGGGCATTCTAGCACGAGTCGAAAGCAAGTTTCCTTCCGTCTGTCACGTTAACACTTGGGGTTGTTGTGATGAATGTTCGTGTCTCCAGACTATTGTGACATGGAAATATGACCTAGTCTCATGGGGGAGGGGGGGATATTTCCGTGCATGCTACCGTAGACACATTTGTGTATAGCACCTTGGCATTCTGATGCAACTACTTCGGAGCTGATTGAGCCAAATGGAAGAAATCAATCAGAGGTGTCAGCTAACGCTGGTCGTCATATCGCAGGACTCCATGCTTGCAAATACTTGATCTCTATCAGAAACCTACGGGAATTAAAGGCGCTCTAAGCGATGCTGTTTGAGGTTACTTGTTGTTGACGTTCGAAGTACTGTCAAACAATACTCCCTCCCATGCTTCCCTGAAAGACTCACGTGCACTAACCCCCACCCAACCCCTCCTCCAAATCCTTCTTGTCGTTTATTGGCTGGAACACTGTTTATTTATGTTTCGTTTTCGTTTGTTATGATAGGTTTGCCCACTGTGTTTTTGTTGCCATTTGTGGAGCCTGGGCTGTCTACAGAGACCGCATTTTTTTACAGTGTGTTCAGGGGACAGGCAGCTAGCAGAATGTGAGGAGATGTTTGCTGTAACAACACATGTTTTAGTCCTAAAAACGCATCGCTTAGAGCACATTTAATCAATTGTAGCTAATTTCCAGAGGTGTCAAGTAACGAAATGCAAATACTTTGTTACCGTACTTAAGTAGAATTTTTCATTATCTATACTTTACTTAAGTAATTATTTTTCAGCCTACTTTTTACTTCTACTTCTTTCATTTTCACACAATTATCTGTACTTTCTACTCCTTACATTTTAAAAAGCCTCGTTACTTCCATTTAATTTCGTCTCGTTTTCATCATTCAAAAAAATGAACAAGCCTGAGCTGGGATGAAAAATATGCGTTTATGCGACACCATTGGCTAATCCATAGGCTAGAATGTATATTGAACAATCACTGCGCAGCCAAAAACTAGCTCCCACAAAGAGCTTACACTTTGACAACGCTGCAAATTATCGGTCTTGGCAGGCCAATGTCGTAGTTTTATCAAAATAATCGGTATGGTTCTGCCTGGGGTATTTGTAATATTGAGACGCATTTCCCAGAGATGTTGGAGGAGGATGTTCGTTTTCCCCTTCCCAAAACCGAAGTCAAATCGTGACAAGTGTATCCTACTTGGATGAAACTGTGGACATCCTCACATCCCCTCAATAAGTATCCCCTAATAACTTTTGTGTGCTATGAGGTATATTTAGCCATACAATGACCTCTGTAGTTTGTACACTAAATCTCCGTCTTGATATTGTTAGTCTCAGGGGGTTATTTAACCAAAGGTGAATTGACCCTTAATGTTAAAGTGTAAATTGCATTAAACGATTCTTTTATTTATTTATTTATTTTACCCTCATAGTTTACTGACAGTACATATGCTCACATATTACAAGTGAGAGATTATTGAATGAAGGGTGCATTACTTGTTTTTAAAATAATTGAAATAAATTGAGTCATAGAACATGTTTTTTGACCATCAGAAATTGTTCTTTGAGGTTCAATAATAGTGTATGTAAATTTGTGCGTCTGAAAGTGAGTCAGGAGCATTGCGAGAGCGTCTTATACATGCTCATTTAAAAGGCTTAGAACGAAATATTTTGTATTTCGTATTTAAGCTTTTGCGCAAATTGCATTTTTTTCCCCCGCAGATTACTTTTACTTGTATACTTTAAGTAGTTTTAAAACCCTATATACTTTACTTTTACTTGAGTAAAAACTTTAAGTTGATACTTCAACTTCTACAAAAGTCTTTTTAAACTCTATCTATACTTCTACTTGAGTAAGGAATGTCAGTACTTTTGACACCTCTGCTAATTTCTTCATTAGTATTAATCATTAGCAAGCACAGTTTATAGATTAATAGACAATACACTATAGATTAGTATACCTCGCAAATCACTTATGGCTGTTAATTGTTATCTAAGCCATACCTTTACCTAGGATAACACATGATAGTAGTATCTATTCATTTGAGACAAGTAAGACATGTCAAGACATGTCAAGTAAGACATAGACAGATTTTAGTGATTTATCCTGTGACTGTAAATGAAGTTAAGACTCTTTATTGTCAATTTCTCTACAAATACTGGACATACAGAGGAATCAAAATTACATTTCTAGCTATCCCACAGTGATGCGCACGGTCAGGAGAGCCAGAGGTGTACATCTACACGCACCGCCTGCTTATGGCATTTGCCCAATCACACACCCATTCACACACACTCACACACCAGTGGAGGGGCTTGCCATGCAGGAGCAATTTGGGATTCAGTGTCTTGCTCAAGGACACTTTGATTGGGTCAGGTAGAGTGGGAACCCAGCACTGTACAAGCGCTGGATTTGTTTTAGAAATGTGTCAGAATGGACGTTTAGTCTGTCACAATGGTGAAAGCAACCCAAGTGCACAGTGGGTACGGAAATACTTTTAATAAGAAAAAAAAATGAAAAACAAGATGCCACAATGGACAAATTGACATAAACTCAAACTACCAAAATATGCAGAAATACTCTCATCTCTAATCTGATTCCCACAAACGTCATGATAGCAAAACTGAGAATCAGATCAAAAACTGAGCACACACTGAAGACAGGGGTTTCCAGGTGCAAGGGGACAGCAATTATAAAGTAAACAAAGAAGACAAAGGACAGACAGAAGCAAGAGTATTAAGGGACAGATATCTGGTTGTTGTAGCAAGGTGGCTGAAGATGAGCAGGTGTATTTAACTTAGAAGGCCTAAGCTCCAAGTAAAGGCAAACTCTCCCTCTCCTCTTCTTATCATTTTGCTCTGTTTGTTCTTCATTTTGTTTTGTTTGACACCAACAGTCTCCTTATGCAGAAATACACACACACACACACACACACCACCTCACCATTCTTACATTATACAAGCTGTTATTTATAAGTCTTTACTGGCCACATCTACATTTATGTGTGGAATTGTTTTATTTGTAGTGCCGCTTTTCCACAACAGCCCTACTCTACATGACTCTACTCAGCCCGGTTTACTGTAAAAACGAGCCTGGTTTGCTTTTCCACTAGCCCAGGTACGAAGTGGTACTATGTGAAGTGGGTGTGGTTGAACTACCGTGACATCATGCTTTATCCACTTAAAATAATGCCAATAATGTTATCCATTTGGTTGTCATTTAGTGAAATACCTTTTTTAAAAAAGGTTACATTAGCTAGTTCGCTAGAGTACGCTTGCTAACAACTATGTAGTAAGTGGTAGCTGTATGACCTGAAATAAATCCACTTCTCTCCGAATCTGAACAGTAACCACTTGCGCTATTAGGTTGAAAATAATGCACTACACTTGCACTTGCTGATTGTAAAATTAATACAAAAAACTTAAAGAACACACACACGCTGTCCCATTTACTTCAGTGGATCAAAGCAAAAAATAAACAGATGTTGTCACCTCTCATTTCAACTAAAGATCTTGGATACTGACCGCTAGAACCCTCTCCATCTCAACAGTCGCTGATGGTGCTATGTTCTGAAAAGCAGATCAGTAG